>CM062813.1:120322209-120624709 GCA_031772625.1 Pinus tabuliformis
TATTAGAATTAATAAAAATAAAAATGGAACATGGTATTGACCCATGGTATTCACCAAAATGGCACATGGTATTGACCCATGGTATTCACCTGGAATGTAGCCTATTTAAATGGGGGAATTAAACGAGCATGTAGCCTATGCTAAGATTCACTAGGACTTTACAAAGTTTTATTATTTAGTGGAAGACTCGTCAAGATGTTACAAGATTTTATAATTGAGTAAAATATTCGCCATGCCTGGTGAGAGATTCGCCAAAAAATTATATATACATATTATATTATTGATAAAATCGCCTTCCATTTTTCCTATATACCATGGAGATTCGCTCATTTATTATATTTATAAATTTAGGGGGGCTTCTTAAAATTTTCCCTAGGATGAGGGCTATGAAGTTGATGGACGGTGAAGTGAAGGGAATCTTGAGAATTTTGGCCCTATAGCTATGGATTCTGCCATTGTCTTTAACCCTTCAAAATGATAAAAAAAAATAGCAGACATGGTGTAGATCCATTTCTTGTGTTTTTTGGTTTGTTTTTTTGTTTTCTTTTTTTTAGACCCACAGGCTACCTCAGAGGAGGTTTTCAACTTGTATGTCTTCCCTAGGTTCCTCGAGAGAGGTTTTCACCAAGGGATCTTTATTATTTTTCTTCTCTTTTTTTTGCTCCTAGGCTGCCTCGGAGAGGTTCTCAACCCAAGAGTTGACCTCAGATGCCTCATAAAGGTTTTCATCTAGGCCTTTTAATTTCTATTTTTTCAAAGATATTTAGAAATGTTGTGGAATGGAAGCTACAACACTTCCAATCACATTGACTTCTATGTTGATTATCCAAATGAATTCCTCCTTAGACATAGGTTTTCTATATACCTTCAACCTGTAGCCATTGACAAGCAAGGGAATCCCTTCCTCATTAATGGTCCTAATTTAAACAACTCCATTGTCATGACATTTTTCTATCAAGTATGGGCCTAACCATCTTATCATTAGTTTTCCTTTGAAATCCTTGAACCTATAATCATATAATAATGCCCAACACCCTTCTTGAAAAATATTGTCCTTGATATTCCTATCATGCTAGACTGTCCTTTGTAATTGTATAACTTCAGTGTGTAAGAGGGCCTTCGTTCTGAACTTGTCCAAGCCATTCAATTGGAGTAGCCTCTCCTTTTTTGCTTTGGTGACATCTAAGTCCAATTGGGTTGTCATTCTCAAAGTATTATACTCAAACTGACTAGAAAGAAGAGCTTTCTTTCCATAAACCATATAATATGGAGTGAACCCAGTAGTTGTCTTCCAAGTGGTGTTATAGGCCCAAGTGGCCTCCAGTAATCTGTCTACCCAATCTCTCCTGTTATTACTCACAACCTTAGTGAGGATGCTTTCCAATGCCCTATTTGTAACCTCTACTTTCCCATTTTCCTAAGGGTGATAGGCAGTAGATATTTTGTGTTTGATATGATGTTGCCTTAGAAGATTTTCGATCAGATGTGATGTGAATTAACCTCCTCGATCAATGACTATCTACCTTGGGTACCCAAATTTGTAGAAGATATTTTTCCTTAAGACATCAACCACTTTCTCCTCTATTGCAGCCTTGACAACCTTTGACTCAACCCACTTTCTCAAGTAATTAGTGCACACAACGATGTACTTTTTCTGCCCTAATGGTGGATCAATTGGACCAATGAAATCCATGCCTCATTTTTCAAATAGATCCAAGGCCACCTAGGGTTGTGGAGGAATTCCATCCCTGGGTGTGGGTTTTCCCATCCTTTGGAATTGATCACATCTGTTGGTATACCTTCTAGCATCTTGGTGGAGAGTGGGCCAATAGTAGCCATCTTGTAGAGCTTTGAAAGTTGTTGTCTTAGCAGAAAAATGACCTCCACAAGGCCCATCATGGTAGGCCGAGAGAATTTCAAAGACTTCCTCTTCCCTGACACATCTCCTTGAGATCTGATTTGGTCCCAACTTGAAGCGATTAGACCCAATCCAAGTGAAAGGGGTGTTTTTCCTTAGAATTATGCTCTTCTCCCTAGATGACAAATTTAGAAAATAGGTACTCATCTGGAAGTTGATCATCGAACATCCCTTCATCACCTGCAAACAAAGCAATTCTAGACAAAACATCTGCAACTACATTTTCTTTTCCTAGCTTGTCAATGATAGTTAAATCAAATTGTTGTAACAATAGCAACCATCTAATGATTCTAGCATTCACATCAGGCTTATTCATCTAATATTTAATAGTTGGATTCTGGATTTAAGACCTCTGTGGTTTATTGTTTTGGACTTAGTCACCGGAGAATCCACAGTAAGAACCATTTTCTGCCAATGTTTCAAATCCCAACCGGGATCCATCATCAGGACAACTTGAATGCTTGATAGAAGAAGAGCTTATTTAAGGGTTAAATAGTAATGAGGAGAGAAAAGATGAATGTCGGCTCTCAATTTTTGATGAGAAGTCGGTTGTCTCTGATTAATTTAATTAATTAATTAATTTTTTATTTTTTTATAATAATAATTAGTATTATAACCTGGAGAAATCTCAAACTGGTGGCAAAATATATGGAAATGTACAGCCTCCCCCCGATCGAAATTGTTTAGTTGGTGCATACTAAGGCACAAAGTCCCCACAGGTGAACAGCTGGCGAAGAGAGCTATACACGGACCTACTAGGTGTGTGCTCTGCAAAGAGGATTCGGAATCTACAGATCACATATTCATGAGATGCCGAGCAATAGCAGACCTGTGGCGAAACCTCCGTGCGCATATAAACTACAACGGAGAATGGGAGGGACAGGACGTCATTAAGGCTTGGAATGAATGGGAAAAGAAAAACAAAGGATCCAAATTGATAAACCTTCCCATCATAATCAACTGGGCTATTTGGAAAGCTCGAAATCGAGCCATCTTTGATGAAAAGCCCATCCACTGGCCCTTACTAGAAGCTAGCATTGTAGCTGCCCTGAAGGAGCTGCCTGATCCCTCCCCTCCGCCTCCTCGACAGCCTGCCTCGCCTCCCCTCATCGACACAAGCACGCCTTGGGCATTTTTTGACGGAACGGCAAACCAACAAAGCTGCGGGGGTGGAATCATTCTCTATGTATCAGAGACCCATCATTATAACATCAAGGCTGGCCTGGGAGTTGGCACAAACAACTTCGCTGAATTGATTACACTTCGACATCTTCTACACTTTGCATTAAGACACCATTGCATAAACATCAACATTTATGGAGATTCTCAGATCATTGTTAATTGGATGAATGGCACAACTATATGTCACATGCACTCTCTCAGCACTATTCTACAAGAAGCTCTCGATCTCAAGGCAGCTTTTAACCATATTTCTATCTCTCATATTTACAGGGAGCACAATAAAGGTGCCGACAAACTTTCCAAGGAGGCAGCGCTGATGGATCGAGGACTATGGGAGATTACAGAGGCTATTGATCAGCGAGAGCAAAAATACTATCATCGGCCTTACATAGATCCAGGATACCCAACCCTGGATCAGCAAATAGACAACTAAATATATTTATGTTTTTTGACAGCTCTCTACAGACAATACTGCAATTTTTGGTTTTTTGTTAAAGATGTATAGCATATATAGAATGAACTGATAAGCATGCCCTGCGAGGTATTGCACAGACAGCTTTTGAAGAACTCTGTTTCTAACAGACTCATATGTAAACTGCTCATTAATGAAATATATATTGATTTTTCCAGAGGGAAAATAATAATTAGTATTATAATAATTAAAGATAATTAGAATTAATGATATTAAATTGATCAAAGTTAATGTTAAAAATTTCTAGAAAATTGAATTAATATTTAATATTTGATCAATAATATTTATTAATATTGATATTAATTGAAATAATTATTATTATTTATCATAAATTAATATAATAATTAGTGGTAATAATTATAATCATGATAATTAAAAAACTTTTAATCTAGGAATATTGTATTAATTTTTATATTTATTATAATATATGTTTGGTACAATTTTATTTATTTATTTATTAAATTTTAGAATAGGTTTTAGCTTAGTAGGGAAATTAATAAATAATTGCTAATTGAAAATATTATTGTTATTAATAATTATTATTTATTAATCTAATAGTTAATAATAAAAATTAGAATTAATAATATTAAAAATGAACATACTTAGAATTGATTAAATTAATTCAAGAATATTGTATTTAGAATAAAATTGAAACTATTAATCCTAGCAAATTGCATTTAGAATTTAATAATTAATATTTATTTAATTATATATAATAAATATGTTAGTACTGATATTTATATTTTTATTTAGAATAATTTTCAAAATACTTTTGATAATTTGGGAATAATATTAAAATTGGTTAAACTTATTATTTCAAAGAGTAAAAAATATAATAATAATTATTATTGTTATGTTAAAATAGAAATTTTAATATTTAAGAAACGAAGTAATTAATAAGGGTAATTAATAAATAGAATAATTAATTAATGATAATTAATATTGTTAATAAATAGATTAATTAATTAATGATAATTAATCTTGTAAATGCTTAATAGTGAGTTAATTATTATTATTATACTGGAAGGGGGTTAATTTTTCTGATTAGGGGAAGCCAGCTTCCACTAATTTCCAAACCACTGTCTCTGTTGAGATTATGCGGGTGTTTGATAATTTCAAGAGCTTCTCTGATCTTTCGCTTATGGTGTTGCTCTTCCTTAGCGATAATAGAGGCGCTTTCCAAGCAGACATGGTGCTTAGTTTTTAACGAGTGTTCTGCCAGGGCGGAAGTACGAGATCTTTCATTCTTAATATCAGCTCCATGTTCCTTGAGTCTTGTCTGCAGGGAGCGACCTGTTTCACCAATGTAGCTTTTTCCACATGAGCAATCAATTTTATAGACCCCTTTAAGTTGATGTCTATCAATATTATCCTTGACAGATCTCATACCTTGCCTAATCATTCCAGGGGCTGAGAATTGCGTGCTTATGTTTTTCCTTCTTAGGATTTTCGCAATCTTATCTGTAACTCCATGAATGAAAGGTAGAAAAACCCTACCACCCTCAGGTTGATCTCGGGCCTTAGGTTCATGAGCCGACGTTCATCTTTTCTCTCCTCATTACTATTTAACCCTTAAATAATCTCTTCTTCTATCAAGCATTCAAGTTGTCCTGATGATGGATCCCGGTTGGGATTTGAAACGTTGGCAGAAAATGGTTCTTACTGTGGATTCTCCGGTGACTAAGTCGAAAATAGTTGGATTGTCAGTGTGCACAAAATTTTGGTATCCAGTGATGTAATGTCTAAATTTGTTTAAGGAATGTACAACAGCTAAGAGTTCTTTCTTAGTTACAGTGTAGTTCAATTTATCCTTAGACATATTTTCACTAATGAAATAAATTTCATAGGGTAACTTACCATCTATTTATCCCGAGGTTGCCCCCACAGATTTTTCGGATGCATAAGCCTGGATATGGAAAGGAAAAGCCCAATTTGGGCCCCTAAGTATGGGTGCAGTGGTTAATTTCTCTTTCAAAACCTCAAGGGCCTCTTGGTAGCTATTTTTCCAACAGAATTTTGAGTCCTTGGCTAGCAATCCAAACAATGGTGAAGCCAATTTACTAAATTCCTTGATAAACCTCCTATAATATCCAGCTAATCCCAAGAAAATCCTAACATCCCTCTGCTTTTAAGGAGTAGGGACCATTTTGATGATGGAAATCTTGTTTGGGTTCACTTGTATTCTCTCCTGAGATATTCAATGGGAAAGTATAGTCCCTACATTCAATAATAATTCACATTTCTCAGAACTAAACGAGAGGTTCACTTCAATGCATTTCCTCGGAACTTTTCCCAGGTTAGAGAGATCCTCTAGGAAGTCACACCCATAGGGAGTGAAATCATCCATGTAGATCTCCACAGAGTCATGGACAAGCTCAACAAAGATGCTCAGAACTACCCTTTGAAAAGTGGCAAGGGAATTGCATAGACCAAAAGGGAGGACCCTATAAGAAAAGGTACCCCAAGGACATGTGAATCTGACATGGATCTGATTGTAACCACTGAATCCATCTAGGAAAGAGAATAACTTCTTCCCTACAAGACCATATAAAACTTGATCAATGAAAGGAAAATGGAAATGGTCTTTCTTGGTGACTTTGTTCAATTCTCTATAATCCACACATATCCTCCACTTCCCATTCTTCTTTGGGACCAAAACTAGAGGGGACACCCACTCACTATCTAAGATGGGGTATATGAACCCTGCATGCAACAACTTTTGCATTTTTTCCTTTACTATGTCCTTGAGGGTTGGATTCATTCTCCTCTGAGGTTAACTCACAGTTTTTCATCTCTCTTTGATGTAGATGTGATGAGTACAAACCGAGGGATGCACCCCCTTCATTTCTTTATAGTTCCAAGCAAAGGCATCTAAGTGTTCTCTCAGCATCTTGCACAACTTCTCTTCTTGGTTGGCTGAGAGAGAGGGGTTAATCTTCAAGGTTCTATATGGACCAAATTCTACAACTTTGACATGGGCAGGACTTGGGTCAACTAAGAATAATTCAGTCCAAGGACTACTCTCAGACTCTTTCACAAGCTCATCAAGAGGCATGGTATTGGGGGGTTGGTTCTGGAGGATCTAGTCAATGAGGTCATCTTCATCAGGTTGCCCCCCTCCTATAACAACATCTAGGGTACAGATTAGATGGGATGTTGTATGATACACTTCATCTTCCTCCTCCTCTTCTAGCCACAAGGGTAATTCATGCTCAATGGATGACTGAGCAAGAGGGTACAATACCAATTGTTTGGAAAAATTCCCATTCTTAATGGTCATGTTCCTATCCCTGCAACTAATTTAAGCATCAACAGTGGATAACGTGGCCTTCCTAAGATGAGAGGATAACCATTGAATTTGGTTTTGGGTTGGAGAACCAAGAAATCTATAGGATACTCCCAGGAGTCAATGGAGTCCATTACATCCTCAACAAATCCCTCAAGAGCCACTGTGGATATATCTACAAGTTGCAGTATTGTAGTGGTCTTTCTTAAGGCTCCTTGGAGGTTTAGTTTTAGAATGGTTTCTTTAGTAATCGCATTGATGGCAACCCAAGATTAATCAGGTTATGAGGGAAAATGATGCCATCAATGTGCACATCCACTACTGGACTTCCAAGGTCTAAATATTTTGGACAAATCACTCTCCCCAACATCAAAGCAGATAATTGACCAATAACATTAATGGCGGGGGTCTCTCTTTTTCTCCTCCCAAGGTGTTTGAAACATTTCTCCTTGATAAGCTTAGTATAGATGGGAACATCCTCAATAGCTTGGAGGAGGGGTATTTTAACACAAAGATTCTTCAATTCTCCCAAAAGTTTCGTATCTTCTAGGGTGTGATGGTTAGGATGGTTCAATCTTTCAAGAAAAGGAGTTGGATTTACTTTAGGGCTACTCTCTTCCTTTTCCTCATCAAGTTCTTCAGGTGGATATGGAGTTTGGTTATCTGGAAGCACTCTTCCATACCTAAGGTTTATTTCTTGAATATCCACAACATAGGCAGGGTAAGATGTCTCTCCATTGTAGACCTGTTGTGCTTGCTTGTTATTCAGGTTTAGATTAGGTTGAGCAGGAATCTGAGGTTGCTTGGGTGGAGAAGGATGAGTGAGTTATGGTTGAGGTGGAGGTGGAGGCAGTAAATTAGGAGGTTGGTTGAGTTGAGGCCTCCACCCTTGTGATGGGTTATTCCATTGAGGAGGTTGAGAAGCATATGGTTGAAATGGTTGATTGACAGGTTGGGGAGGATATTAAGGAGCATAAGGCCAAGAAGGAGGTGTGGACCATGATGGATGAGTGGAAGAGTACTAGGGTGGCAAGGGTGCATTCTGGTTGGGATGGTAATAAGAGTAAGATGCACCTTGCATGCCCTGCTGGTATGGCCGAGGTCCTTGAGGCCTCCTTTGATTTATAAAGAAGAGTTGCTCAGCCCCACCTTCTACCCCTTAGTATACAGATTTTAAACCAGGAAAATAAGGACATTTATTTTTGGCATGGTTTCCTCACAGACTGAGTAGACCTCTATGACATTTAATGGGAATTCATTTCTGGGGTGCCTTCTAGTGCATTTAGGGCAGAAAATAGCTAGGGATCTCTCTACTTCCTCTTGTCTCCTCTTAATATACACGGTATCCATTTTCAAATAAAAGGTATGCAACATTTCACTTTTAAAGCCCTCCAATATGTTCCCAATCTCATTCTTGATGGATGTTGTGGAAGGAGAGGAACTAGTCAATTCTTTACTATCCCTACCCTTCTTCCTAGCAGCCCTAGAGTGATTTTTGAACATTGTTTTGATGTCATCATAGGATAAGTGATAAATGTATCCCCCAAAAAGCATGTTGGGGGTTTCCATCATGTCCTCCCTGGTCCCTCGGAGAAGAACTAACTTGAGTGATTCAGGATCAAGGGTGCATCTGGCCCTCCTATAACTGAGTTGAAATCTCTCCTCATAGTCCTCTAGGGATTCATCAGGTCCAAGAGTCATTCTAAATATTTCTTCCTTGGTTTCTTTGGACCTACAGTAATCCATGTACTTGTTATTAAAAGCTTGTTGCATTTTATCCCAAGTAGTGATGTTATCCCCAGGCAAACCCATAAACCAACGCAAGGTTGCATCCTTAAGGGTAGATGGGAATAACTTCAGCTTCTAGTCATCAAAGGCATATGCATAGGTCCTACACACAATAGAAAATTCAAACATAAAAATATCAGGATCCTCAAAGGTTAAGCCATGGAAGTGTGGAAGGGAAGTAGGGCTTATATTATTCATTCTAGCCTCTGTAGAAATTTTGAATAATATGACACATATTCACATAGATTATCCTGATTATACACTTATAAGCGGAACATGCATAATACATAACCTCCTCTACGTTGATCATCAATTTACAGAAGCATAAACATTCACAGGCATACACAGAAGCATCAATCACACATATCAACACAGTATTTTCCCGGGGAAAGCATCTCGCTAAAAACTCCAACTATCTGTATATTATAGTGATTGAATCATGTAACAATACATAGTACAATACTCTTCACAAGTACTCAGTACTATCTCCACATGCTACACACAATACAGCTCAGATTTGATCTCCAAATCTCCCTCGTTGCTTGCCTGCCTCCACAGCTCAATATCTACTCAAGAACTGATGAGAATGGCTTACCAAACTCGTATTTGACCTTCAAATAATCACTCACACTCTGTTGGACGTGAGCACAGGCTACAATTCTTGATATTGGCCAATTCATTGGCATACTTAATCCCTCTGATTGTGCAAATCATCATGCACAACTATAGTCACAACTGATAGCAATCTGATCCTCTAACACATGTCCCTGCTGAACTGAACATGCACTGACATGCAACTGAGTTAACTGATGTATTCTATAGTTGCATTATGATTTAATAACTTGTGAATTAATTAATAACTAATTCACCCAACTCATCTCTAGTCTATTGATCAGTTAGACTAAATACAACTAGTTTAACAAGGCTAAACTGAACACAACTCCATCAACTGCACCTCCAGTCCACTAAACTCAACTCACTTGAGTTCTAACTGAAGTCCTGCATGCAAATATTAGTCATCCCATAGGTAACCACGTATTTCCCTCTGGGATCTGCATGTACCACATCCGTAGCTCATCTTGAAGTGCTCCAAGAGAATAAGATCAAGTTTATAGTCCAAATATTATTATGAGACAATAATATTTGACTTTTCTATTTTTGACAGCCAGTCTAAAAATAGGCTTTGATCACTCACACTGTGGTCACCCACACTGTGGTCACCCACACTGTGATCACCCACACTGTGATCATCCCTGCTGGGATCAAAAATAGAACTTGCGCCATAATTTGCCTGCAGGCCCACTTAGTGAAGGCGACTCTTTTCACTAAGCTCCATCATCTTGTTGCATTCTCAACAAGCATTTCTTGTTGCACACTTTTCAACACTCCCTCTCAACAAGAAAGGCTTCCTCTCAAACCCGATCCTGTAACTCTGGAATGTTCTCCATGCAACACATCTGGCCGGTCCACTTGCTCTGTCATCAAAGGCTCTGACTGCTATTGCCTCTATCGACTGAAAAACTCTGCATCTCTGTGCTCTTCAGTATCTGACTGCTCTAGCCTCTGTCACTTTGATCTCTGACTGCATCTGTGCTGCTGCTGGTTCTATCTCCTAGCATTGCATCCGCACTGCACCTCCCAACTGACCTCCCTGTTGGGCTAGAAACATCCTCTGATGCTGAAGCTCTACCTGCTACTGACAAGTGCTCCCTCTCTGACATCTGCGCTACTGCAACATCTCCATGCATCTCGCACCATTGCACACCTCTTTGTGCCACCTAGTACTATGCAAAACACTTGTGCCTCTCGCATTGCTGCAGCCTGCTAGCTATGCGTTGTCCTGAGATTCCCTGCACTGTCGCTCTCTCTGCCGCTCCATCTGCATCTGTCTCTACCCAATCAGTCAGTTCCTGCTACTACACATCTGGGGCTCCCGTAGCAAGGTCTCATCCAAGAGGTTGGGTACCTCAAGGATCTTGCCCCTCCTCCTTGGGACGATCAATCCACATCACCCCACCTCCTACCTGGAGGTATGGATGCATGCGATCCCTCAGCCCACCTGGCTCGAAGTTTCCCCCTACTGGAGGTCTCTGGATGAGTAGATGTCTCTACTCGATCTCCTCTCAGCTTCCCTTGTTGTGGCTGCTCCACAACCTCCTGAAGCTGCTGCACCAATCGTGGCTCCTCCACAATCGTCTGAGACTTTTTCTGGCTCTGCATGTTGAGAGGTAATATACGCTCCCTCTCAACCATCAAGTCTCCATCAGTTGCCTCGCTGCTCAAGGCTTTGCATGCATCTTGAACCTCAAGAGCATACAGGTTCTTGACCCGTGAACCAATCTACTTCACCTGTCTAGTGATGATGTGTCTAAGGAAAACCTTTCCCTTACTGAAGACTACATCATAGCCTCTGTCTTCCAGCATCGCGATCGACACCAAGTTTCTCTTCAGTCCCGGACATACTTGACATCGATCAAGGTAAGGCGAACTCCATGCTCCCTCTGAAAAATAACCGTGCCTACACCTGAGACACTATACTTCTCATCATTACCCATCCCTATGAGTATCTGGAGATCTTTCTCCTCCAAAGTACTGAACAAACTTTTGTCACCGGTCATGTGGAAAGAAGCTCCACTGTCAAGAAACCAACCACTTCCCATCATGGATGAAACCATGCATGCGAAGAGTGTGAAATCCAACTCAAACTGTGAAGCAAGTGAGGCTGCCTCACCTTCAGATCCTTCCCCGAATCCCTTCTTGGACTTCTTCTTTGGGCAATTAGTGGCATAATGACCCAACTCATGACAACGAAAGCATCTCACCTTCGACTTGTCAACCTTCTTCCCATCATTGGAAGAACTGGATTCGGAAAGAGAAACCTTCCCCTTCCCCTTCTTCGCCTTACTCGCTAAGGCACAGTTCTCCTCATCCTGCATAGATGAAGAATTGTCTTTGGTGCGCCGTCTAATCTCCTCCTGCATCAAATCCGACCATGGTCGTTCCCAATTTGGCAGTTTCTCCCTTCCATTTACCGAGTCCTGGTAGCTATGCCAACTCTTAGGAAGGTCAAGGAGTGCTAGACTCACCATCCTCATCCGACAGTCACCCCCACACTTCCCAGCTCATCCCGGCATTGGGTGAACTTCGTGACATATTGGGGCATACTGTCTCCATTCTCACACTTAATGTTTCTGAGTTTTATCTCTTGCTTTGGAATTAAATTCGAATTCCACCAGCTCAAAAACTCAACCACTTCCAATCTAGAATTCGTGAGAACAAAGTATTTCTTGTACAGAGATTGACTGTCTGGGCATTCACCGGATATCTCACCTTCCAAAAGAAGGATGAATCCAGAGGCTACCTGGCCCGATTACAGACTCTGCCTGAAGAAATAAAATGTAAACACTTTCTGAATAATATATCCGATGATCAATCCTCGCTTGATATCCTGTAAAAATCTCTTCTACAAATCAAGCAGCTTCGATACCATGTAGAAATTTTGAATAATATGACACATATTCACAGAGATTATCCTGATTATACACTTATAAGCGGAACATGCATAATACATAACCTCCTCTACGTTGATCATCAATTTACAGAAGCAGAAACATTCACAGGCGTACACAGAAGCATCAATCACACATATCAACACAGTATTTTCCCGGGGAAAGAATCTCGCTAAAAACCCCAACTATCTGTATATTATAGTGATTGAATCATGTAACAATACATAGTACAATACTCCTCACAAGTACTCAGTACTATCTCCACATGCTACACACAATACAGCTCAGATTTGATCTCCAAATCTCCCCCGCTGCTTGCCTGCCTCCACAGCTCAATACCTGCTCAAGAACTGATGAGAATGGCTTACCAAACTCGTATTTGACCTTCAAATAATCACTCACACTCTGTTGGACATGAGCACAGGCTACAATTCTTGATATTGGCCAATTCATTGGCATACTCAATCCCTCTGATTGTGCAAATCATCATGCACAACTATAGTCACAACTGATAGCAATCTGATCCTCTAACACCTGTCCCTGCTGAACTGAACATGCACTGACATGCAACTGAGTTAACTGATGTATTCTATAGTTGCATTATGAGTTAATAACTTGTGAATTAATTAATAACTAATTCACCCAACTCATCTCTATTCTATTGATCAGTTAGACTAAATACAACTAGTTTAACAAGGCTAAACTGAACACAACTCCATCAACTGCACCTCCAGCCCACTAAACTCAACTCACTTGAGTTCTAACTGAAGTTCTGCATGCAAATATTAGTCATCCCATAGGTAACCACGTATTTCCCTCTGGGATCTGCATGTACCACATCTGTAGCTCATCCTGAAGTGCTCCAAGAGAATAAGATCAAGTTTATAGTCCAAATATTATTATGAGACAATAATATTTGACTTTTCTATTTTTGACAGCCAGTCTAAAAATAGACTTTGATCACTCACACTGTGATCACTCACACTGTGGTCACCCACACTGTGGTCACCCACACTGTGGTCACCCACACTGTGATCACCCACACTGTGATCATCCCTGCTGGGATCAAAAATAGAACTTGCGCCATATTTTGCCTGCGGGCCCACTTAGTGAAGGCGACTCTTTTCACTAAGCTCCATCATCTTGTTGCATTCTCAACAAGCATTTCTTGTTGCACACTTTTCAACAGCCTCTCCATTAGTCTCTCTGATAGGGAAAACCTCATTGTTCATGTTTTCAGCCATGGTTTGAGTAGGTGAAATGGGTTCTTCTTCTTCCCCAATAGGTTCTTCAAAGATCTCAAGTTGCTCACCTAAAGGGTCTTCTAACTCCCCTGTAGTCAGAGGGGGAAGCTGACAGTCACCGAAGAAGAGTGAAGGTTGACTGTTTGAGGGTGTGGGGGTGTTTGGTAAGAATTTTCCATGAGTATATCTATTCCTACGAGGCATGACATAAAAAAATTTCTTCTTTTATGTGATTTTTTATAACTGAATGCAACACAGAAAATAATGCTTGAGCAGAGATAACATCTTCCTAGACATCTCCCCGAAAAAGACACCAAAAAGTACTGAGCCTTGGTATTGCACCAAGAGTGCTGCAACTCATAAGGGCTCCTCAACTCTATTTATCAACCCGGGGTTCGTACAAACTTCGAGGTGACAGTGTTGTGTACACAGTAGATGCGATTCTACTCATGTCACACTCAACTAGGACATTTGATCAATAATGCTCCAAGACCATTCTTTCTACTAAATTAGAAGGAAACTAACTAATGAAGGTGCAATTCAGAAGCTAGCTCTAATGACAAAAAGGAAAAAAAAAATTAAGCCTCAACTTGTAAATGTTATTAACTTGCAAATTCTACTGAATCAATTCATGAAAAGACAAGAGATACACTACTTATAGGAAGGGAACTACATTATCTTGCAATCAACCATCTAGCTACCAAATCTACTTGCAGACAAGAAACTAACCTACCAAATCATAATTCAAGATTTCATGCATCATCTATCTAGTTCACACTTGCATATAAATCAATGTTCTATTTGTGCTAAATCTGTGATAAAGAAACTAATGCTATTCTATTTTGCAGTGAAGGAAAATGATGGTTGGAATGGCCTAGGTGCTTCCCTTGATCATGGAGTCACAACTGGGGGTCAACCTACTTCTAAACTAAGTCAAAATTGCATCACATGTCAAAATAGATGGTGGAATAGGTTGCTACAAGTATGCTACAGGAGGTTGGTACAAGTATGCTACAGGAGGTTGCTACAGGTGCCTTGTATTGCTACAGGTGCCCTGTATTGCTACAGGAAGGTTGCCGAGAAGGTTTAGGAGGTAGGAATGATGAGTTAAAGGGATGGTAAGGTGGATGGAGGTTGGGGTAGATGGATGAAAGGTGGCCAACACCCCTAGCCAAGCTTAGAACCTTAGGAAGGCATGTTTTGCACTAGGAGAGCTGCTCATGGTGACCTAAGGGAATGATCTCAAGAATAGAATTGGGATTCATCAAAGAGGGTGAAAAATTCCAAGATGGAGATGGTGAAAGGATCCTTTCCTGCATATCCAAACAACCCTGCAACATCACATGCACATACTCTTTTATCATTGACAAAATGAAACAACTAATAGTGGAAAAGATGAGTTGAATTTAAATGCCATCTAATATATGCCAAAAACTCTGATCTAGTCAATAAATCAAATCTTAAGCTACAGTAAGCACTTGTAAACAAGATGACTAACATAGACCTTCTTCTAAGAAATCATAAACATAGTATTTTTGGACTGTGATTGTAGATCCTTCCATTCATGTTCCCATGGGAGAGATGAGATAGAGGTTGCAATCACAAGATTTTGAGGGGTTATGTTCTAATGAAATGCAGAAAACTAATAAGCACTCTAAGCTAAAAATAAATACCAATACATAAGAGGGACCTAAGCCACTGGGGTTAGGCCCAAACCTAAGAGCCTCATTCCTCTGGAACTAACTCAGTGATTAACCAATAAGAAACTTCTCATTATCATTGCATCAATGTCAAATACATCACATAACCAGTCAAAAATAACAGTATCAAGTGCTTAAGCTCGATAGCTTCCTAGCTGAAAACAAAGTTCGAATCCTAATGAGCTCTTTTGCATGTTTATTTATACAAGAGGGTAGCTACTAACAACTCCCTAGAAAATAGGAATGTTTGTCTCCCAAAACTTGAGAAGGGTGGATCTTGATCTTCTTTAACTGCACTTGCTTGGCTGCCAATGACCTTGAGCTGATGAGAGAGAGTGTGGTGATTTTGGCTGATTGAGGGAGTTAAGGAGGTGGAAAACCTCCTAGAATCTCTCCCTGTTGTCTACTTCGAGCTCCTGCATTGAAATCATCTAAAAAATGCTCCATTTCCTGCATTTAAACCATATTAGGCCACATGATATAGAAAAACATCTTTTACCCCTCTCACTAAGCATAATATAACAAAAATTGTAAATAAATGCGAAAAAGAGATAGTTCTAGAGTTGGAGGATGACACTATGACCCTTATGATGTACCTATTGATGAGCCTCATTAGCAAGCTCCATGAATATGTTGATGAAGCTATGTGGGCACCATGGAGGATATGTTAAAATCATAGAGAGATAAGTTCAAAATACGAGTTGAAAAAATAGTTTTTCTTTTTTCCTTCTAAAACTTGATGAGATAATCTAATCTTATTTTATTATTTCCACTATTATTATACACTATTTCTTAAGAGACCCATTTAGATCTCAAAATTTCTCTAATACCTATAAATATTATTGTGTTGACCCTCACTCTTATCCTTAAGCTAAGAGAAAAGATAATTTCTCATGAAAAAAACATATAATTAATCATACTAACTAATATTGACCCTATATAACCAATATTTGACATTCTAACAAAAAAAATATTTATATCTTTAACTTTTCAACAAACAACTAATTAAATTAATAAACCAACCTTTTTTTTTACATTTCTATATATTGTATTTTAAATGTGTGATGCTCATTAAACATTTGATTAAAAATAAATAAATAAAATACATATAATAATATATAATTCATTATAAAGATATTGTAATATATATTTAATTATTAATATATAATTAAATAAAATTATATAATTAGATTTGTAACTATGTATAAATTAACTATAAAAGTGAAAAAAAAAAAAAATAATAATAATAATAATTTATTATAGTTCTTATTCCTTAAGTCGAAGGTTTTTTTTAATGGTAAGGCTTTGTCTCACAATACTGTAGCTAAATTCTTAGATTCTCTCTCTCCGCCTATCGCTGGCTTTCAATGTGGACAAGTTAAGTCGTGCGTTACATTCGTACGGCTTGAGAAATCCTGCACCCTTGGGCTTTCTGAATAGTTAACAGGGATATCACATGGTTTCCGAATGCCCATAGAAATACAATACAATACTCGTATTATATTTTATATTCATTAAACTACTTTTTCTTTAAATCATAAACGACTATATTATTGTCTTTACTTGATATTAAGTTTTTGTTGTTTTCGAAGTTGAAGAAACCAGACAATTTGATTTCGAGCTATTTTATTTAAAAACTCGAAATAATATTTTTTTATTTAATTAATTTCTTGCAAAATTGTTGTATGTCTAGAGGTTTTTGGATATAATATTTTATAGTCTGATTCTGAGAATCACACTTGCTTTGAAAATAAATTGTATTGGAATGGAATTTTTTGAAATATAGGTAAATGTTGTTTTTGTGTAAAGTAATGTTGATATATTGATAAGTTATAAGGTTGGTTTTTGTGATTATGATTTATGATTACCATTACGATATTAATATTAATATTTAATATTGATATTGATAGAATGTATTTGTAATATGAATTTTTTTATTATATTATTATAATTTTATTTATTTATTTTTGTATGAAAAAGAAAATTAAACATTTGTATTGTTTTATTGATAACTGAATTTTTTATTCATTGAGATATTTAAAAGTGGATAGGGTTTTTATCTTGGTCATTTGCATTGAATATTATTATTTAATGTTAAATTAGATTGATCATTGTTTCCTTGTCCATCAAGAAGAATTTACCAATTAGATTGATCATTGTTTTCTTGTTGATCAAGAAGAACTTATTAGTAATGTGTTCTAGTCTTTCATGTTGAATCTTCTTTTTGTTTTTATCTTTTTATTTATTTATGAAATCAAACTTTAACTATGAACCTTAAGAAAAGAAATTTCTTTATTTTTATCAATTACAACCTATAATTTTTTATTTTTTTAAATGATCATGTATCTTTTGTAATAAATTTGGGTTATCTAGAAGGATGATATCTAATGCATTTTTAAAGTCTTTTGGTAAGTGTGCTTCTGAAAACGACTTCAATATAAAGTTTCACAAAGTCATCTTCTTATTTTTATAAGTGTCATTCTTTTATTTATATATATATATATATATATATATATATATTGTTTTCATTTAGGATGAACTTAAAATTATGTCTACATTGTTTAGATGTATAGCCATAACATTTAATTGAGATATACAAGTATAATTTTTAATTGTAAGTTGGAGATTGTTTATTTCATATATTTTTGAGTAAAAAAAATCTCTCTATTGGAATATATTTGGGTATAGAATTATTAATTAATTGGTCAAATCAATATTAAAATTGAAGTTTTTATCATTTGAACAATTTACAATGATAATATTTTTCCTTTAATAGTCTTTTAATATTTAATATAGAGAAAACATTTTTATCAATTGCCCAACATAATCTTTCTCTATTGTTATTATTAAGTTTTATATTGTTTTCATTAAAAGATACTATCATTATAAAATGTATCTTAATTAGTAGATGCAAAAATGTCAAAGACAAAATTTGTTTTGATGAAACTAAAATTGTGACTTCTTAACCTTAAGTTTATTCCGTTAGTATCGTAAACATTGAAACTTGAAAATATCCTAATAATTTTAATAAAAAAATAATTACAAACTTAACCAATCTTGGAAACTCACAATTCATTATATTGATCATGAACTCTTTTTTTTAAATGTTTTTTTTAGTTTTTTTTTTTTCTTCTTATCCCATTTTAATGTTATTCTTCTTTTTTTTTTATCCTCTCCTCATTTTTAGTTATATTTTTCCTTTCCCAAATTATATAATTACCCAGTATATATATATATATATAAACATGATAATGCTTTGATCTACAAGTGATTATGGATCTTTTAAAAGTTCTTACTATGTTAGATCCAAAATAAATGGAACCTCAAGGGACAAATAGATCTGGAGCTAGGAGTAAAAGGTTCTTCATATTTATTTTTTATAACTTGGAAGATAGAATGAGGGATTTTGAAGGATGACCTTACTTTTTTAATAATGTTTGGCTCTTTGTGCGATTTTGGAAAGAGAAGTATTGTCTTGAGAAGGAAGACTTCATTGTTGCCCCAATATGGATTCAAATCTTTTCTCTTCCAAGGGAATATTGGGAGGAAGAAATCTTTGGAGGCATTGGCAATGTCATTGGTAGCTTTCCAAGGTTTTAGAGGAAACTAAGAAATGAAGATACACATCCTATGCAAGGATATGTATCTATATGAATATTTTGCAGGCTCTTTCAGCTTCAATATAAATTTATTATCAAGATAATTTTTGGAGATAAACACTGGATTATGAAAATGTCCCTTTTAGATGCATACATTGTCATGAATATGGGCATATTTTTTTAAATTGTTCCATGATTGAAAAATATTTACAAGTAGATCAATAAACTCATATAGAGCAAGAGGTTTTTGGAAAATTCCCCCAAATGAAAAGGAATTTGAGGCCCCAGGGAGCCACAAATTCCAATTAAAACCCTAGATCTAGAAATAGGTTCGCATCTCTCTCTTCTTCAAACGAGATCCCAACGCAAGAATTTAATCAATAAATCCCCCATTCATTTCTTGGAAGTATTCATAAGTGTTTAACACCCCCAATAGATCTTGAGAAAAAGAATCCATAATGTAATCTGCAAAACTCTCTACCAAAGGAGAAAACTAGCTTAGTAATGGAAGAGGATGAGATCGAAGACATCCTAGAAGACATGGATATGGATGTTCCATGCATGATTTCTCTAGCAAAGGCCTATCTCAATAAATATATACAATCCATGCCATATCATTTACTTCCAACATTCATTCTCGTTCGAGTTATTCAAATCTCCATATAGAAGTTTGTACACAAACTTTTAAAGATCCCCCAAGACAGCAAAGGACAGAAAAAAGGGTGCAAGAGCATTAAAACCTTTGTCCAAGAATATAGATAAAATTTAGTCAACTCAAGAAAATTCATGCTAATATCCAAGGCATTTCGTCCTTCTCAACACAAAAAACCTTGAAGCTTTCCTCCTAAATCTTTGGAGAATAAGTATATTCTTAGTTCTAATTAATAATAATGTTAATATTTGATAATTAGTTGTTGGTTAGTGGATTTACTAGTATCGTTGGTTGATAAATGTCAATTTTCTGGAATTTGAAAAACCAAGATACATGTAATTTTCCTTTGATTAATGGAAAACTCCTCTAATTCACAAAAAAAAAAAAAAAAAAAAAAAAAAAAAAAAACTATTTAAAAAATAAGAAATTTGTTTAATTGTGGAATTACCAATCCTAAATAAATATATGACACACACAAACAATGAAACCATGTGAATGAGAGAATGTGTTTATTAAAAAAAGTGCTTGTGTTTGTATTATCCATTATTAATGAATCCATTGAACCCTATGCCCCACTAATAAATGTCTCTATTTAAGGTATATGTAGTAAGCAATGTACTTGAAACATGATTCCAAAACATTGGGTACCCTCAACACATTGTCATTTAAATTACAACTTGCAAATGGAGGAAACAAACATGGCATAGTTTCAATTCAATTTCAACATCATCGAAATCCACATTATACTCTTTAATTTTAATTTTTATTTTGTATAAAAGCAACACTTTCTTAGATTTCCCTTCTCTATCTATGATGATTATTGAAATTTTATGACCTACATTTGTACTAATTCCCTTTTCAACTATGGTAATATTTGCCAACTAGATCTAGCCTAGGTGGTTGAGGGAAGGAGCATTATCCTTCCACCCAAGAGCATTTCCTACAACTCACATATTTGAGCTCTTAATATGTATTGGTGTTTATGCCTATAGAATTTGGTTCACCCTTGGTACTATTCTCAGAATGACGAGATGTGCCTAGTGGGTTTTTATTGGAGATATTTTCATGGTAGAAATGCTTTGTTAATATTTGTTGCAAAACAATTCATTGCCAATTATCCCATTCAAATTCTATGTTAAAATAAGAAAAAAAACCCTTATTAGTTTGCACAAAACGGCCTTCTCTTCCACATTTTCCTTGATATCTCTCCTTTATTTCCTTGGGGAGATAATGATAAAATTCAATCCTCTTCTTGGGAACCAATCACGTCCTCCTATTTAAGCAATAATTGACAATGGTACAAAACCCCACAATTGAAAATTCCGCATGTTGTACATGTATGCTATCTTTCCACTTTTATTATATTGCAACAACACCCTATTCCAAAATATTTACTAATGGTAAAAGTAAGACACAAGGTTTTTGCATATACCATACATCTGAAGATATATATATATATATATATATTATAGTTCTTGCAAATGGAGGTTATCCATGTGCCTAATAGGAAAGAAGATTTTTTTTCATGCCACCACCCAAAATACATTATAAATAATCCACAATTGATATAGCTTAAATGAAGACATGATTTGTTCTTGTCCACATTGAATTGAAAATTTGGTCCCCAATTTTCTTTTTCTTAACCAAAAAATGTGATGGGTGCTTTATAGGTATGAAACTATTGTAAATGTTATTATAGATGTGTTTTTCCTTCATTTCAAAATACAAAAACATGGAAAGCAATTAGGGTCCAAGGGATTAGACATTTCCCTCCAAAACCAAGTTAATTATATGTAATGTTTGAAACCAAAAGCATACCACTAGATATAGTTCACTGGTATAGAAATAGATTCATCTAAAACAATAATGACTATAATATGGTATTTAGAAGAAAAATGGGAAGAACGTGTTGAGAAATCCAATGGGGTGGCAAGTTAATTGATTTCTCTTATTATGACATTATCTTGTGAATTTTTATTATTAGTTTTCTTCTTTTGATTTATCTTTTTCTTATCATACAGACTAATTCCAAACCACAAATAGAAAATGACACGAGATGTAGGCACACAACCAGGGAAAAACCCAGTCAAGTAATTCTTCCTTCTGTAGATTCAAAACAAAATTGAGATGACCAAGACCCTCACAACCTAAACTAAAGACTCCTTCCATCCATCAAGTCATCCTTGTTACATTATTCTTCAGTTCTGAGTTTTGTGAGTAGTATTTTGTTCTTGTTATCAAGACCTCATTCTATGCTTTGATTTATGACATCCCTCTCATGTGACATCCTTACCATGCTTCGATCCTAGGGAAACTTGATTTTGTTTCGGTCCAGTGGCATCCCTCGTCATACTTCAATCGTTATTTAGTAGTATCATCATAATTCAATCCTAAAATGATCTTCAAACGGAGTTATACTTTTGTTATGTATTGGTAGAGTAGTGGTGTCATGTTCCTTTAGTAAATTTCGGTCCTGAAATGATAGAAAACACAATTCTATAATGATAGCCCAATTCTTCGATCATGTAATCATAGTCGAATCCTTGGTCCTGTGGTGGTAGCCCTGTTTCATACTTTTAGTTTAGCTTGCCTCTTTCATCCTGTAGTCGTATATTCCTCTTATCTGTATTATCTTCCAACCGTTATGCCAAACTTCATCTTCTGCCTAACCGGATTTATTCCTCTGCAATAGACCAAACTTTATCCTCTGTCGCTAACCGAAATTTATCACTGCAATTGATCCGAACTTTTATCTCTGAATTATCCGAACTTGTGTCTCTCCCATTTGAGCC
Source organism: Pinus tabuliformis (assembly GCA_031772625.1). NCBI lineage: Eukaryota > Viridiplantae > Streptophyta > Pinopsida > Pinales > Pinaceae > Pinus > Pinus tabuliformis. The sequence goes on from CM062813.1 coordinate 120,344,352, forward strand.
AAGTTCACATGCCTATATAGTTGTTTCCCATAGTGTAATAAGCCACCCTGATCTTTTTGTGAAGCCGACTTTAGGAGTATTTGTTTGGAGGTCATCCTTGCAAGGTGACTTGATGGAGGAGTATTTTGACAAAGTAAATTTAACATCTAACTTTTTTTAGGGTAATTACTTAAAGGAAGGTCCTCTCCCTTGAAAATATTCAAAAATATATTTAATACATAAACATTGAATAATGTAGCAATTCAATTTTACTAAATCACAATTAAACGTGGTGAGCTATAGTAATCATAGCTTAATATAGTTAAATATCATTGATTTGTTTAGTATTAAAAATAGATATCATTTAGTTAAAATGTTTTGTGTGATAATATTAAGTTTCAATTTTAATGATTATAATTGTTATATAAAAAATGTCCTTAATTTAGAAACACAATTCTTATGGAAGAAAAACAATAAATATTATAGAACCATTGATAATACCCTTGTTACAAATAATCCATTTTAATTTAAAAATACTTATTTTTCAAAAAGCATAGATGTAAATATAATTTCTATTTATAATTGGCATCGCTTTTTGTTTTCTTATTTATTTTAAATTGTTTAACATTTTTTTTATTTAATATATTAATATGTATATGTTTAACATATATTTAACATGTTTTTGTTTTCTTATTTATTTTAAATTGTTTAACATTTTTTTATTTAATATATTAATATATATATGTTTAACATATATTTAACACGTTTAATTGGCATCGCTTTTTGTTTTCTTATTTATTTTAAATTGTTTAACATTTTTTTTATTTAATATATTAATATATGTGTATATGTTTAACATATATTTAACATGTTTGTATTTGTGTTTAAAATGTTAAACATTTTTTAATTGGGAGAGACTTGTCCATAAGTATTATGTTAAGGGATATATGTCGTTATCATATGTGTAAACCCCCCTTTCACATTCCTGGTTGGATGTTAGACTAACAACAGATATATAAATTGTCTGAAAAGATGAATTCCTCTTGAAAAAAAAAATGCAACATTATTATAATGTTTATATAATTAAAATCATATAGTGTATTTATCAAAAACAATTATTATTAAATAGATACATTTTATTATTATAAATGTTATAAAGCATGATTAGTGATGTTCAAACATAATTTAATCATGGGTAATTATGTGAACCCATAGTCAAACATTGTTAACCATATTAGAATATGGAAAACTTTAATTAACAATACTAAAACATGTTTTACTCTTATGAATTTAGCGGTTAAGCTACTTACACATGTATGTTTTATTTTTATTTTAAAACCTTCACATTCCAACTAATGCATATATGATACCTAATAGTTTTGGTAGATATGCAAGCCTCAAATAGAACATTAACGTGCAATATTTTTCTCTATATGTTTTGCACACACATTGTTTGCTTCAAATTTTGCAAAGATCTCCATCTCCAATAGGTTTGTAACAATCCAATATACAAGTATAAACGTATACATTAAAATCATAGAAATTGATTGATAAAATAAATATATACTCCCTCCAAAATCCTCCTTAGCAATGTGGTGGAGCTTCCCTACAAGGTGAGGAATCCTCTTACCCAATCTAAGGAACATTGCACTATCCAGATCCTCATGGCTACAACCAACATGTGGGAGATGACTCTCCACCCAACCATAGGCTCAACTACGCCAGGTCATTCAAAAATTGGCCACCCTTGAGCCTTCATTCTACTAATATGCTAAATTTTATTGTCATCATTATCAATTGCTCCAAGTCATAGAGATCCATTTTTCTCCTTCTTCTCCTTTTCCTTATATAGAGTCCATCCATGATAAATGTAGTGCCCACTCTAGTTGTCTCACCCTGATATGACATTATCCTATATACAATATTCTTTGAGGACCTCAGGTTAAGGATCCAGATATTTGACTCTTACTATGAGTGGATGTGACAATAATTGTTTTCCAATTTGATATTATGATGATAATAATTGTGATGGACATGTTTGATGACTATGTCTAATCGTATGATGGATTAATTGTGTATGTTTACATTATTTATTTCTCTTAGTTACAAAGATGTTGATTATCATGTCATGATGATGATTTATCATATAAAATTATATTTGTGACTAATATTATGAATCAAATAGTATTGATGATCATTTCAAGAGACCACCCAGATGCACTTGCATGTGATGAGTTAGCAAACTCTAGTTTGGTTTTAATGACATAAGTTATTGTCTCAAGATATTTTTAAAGTTCAAATTAAAATTATATTGTGAATTATAATGACATGGCAGTGGTTGAAAGGACAGATAGATAGATTGAACTATCATGGGAAGGGAAGGACAACATCCCTAATTTAACCCACTAGCACTCTCGTCGTGACTTGGGTTGGAATGTGTTGGGATACCTTCACCTTGAAGATCATGATGTCATGGGGACAAACCCCAAATTGGGCCACTCACGAAGATTTTACATGGGGAAGCACATCAAAGGGGATTCCTTGATCCCCAACACCATTAGTCTCATTATAGCGGGCTACATAGGAGAGGACAACGATCTCAATCGTCGCACCTAGTTTTTCCCCTCGTGGTCACTGGATGTTTGAAGGGCAAGCGGTGTGGCACCCTTGGAAATTTAATGGAAGTTCTTGAAGTGCATGACTGACTTGGAACCCTTGGCATCAAGAAGAAAATGATTGGTGTGGCACCCTTCGAACTTCAAAGCGAAGTTCTTGAAAGGAATGACCGACTTGCTATCTTGAGCATCAAGAAGAAACTACTAAAATATAATTAAGATATGATAATCATACTAATTCACATAATGTGGTAAATGAGGTTTTAGAACCAAGTGATCTAAATCAAGAATAAAACTTGGGGTAAAGGGTGAATAGGAAGAAATAAAAATATTGGACCACTTAAGAATTCTACTCTTACCACGTTTGGAAAATATTAGGTAAAGGGGGGAAAAGGATATATAGTTAATTAGAAAGATAAATCCAAAAATAGTTTAACCTCATTAATAAAAGAGGGTGGTCAATAAAAATGAGGAACAATAAACTAAATTATAGAAATTTAATTTCATGAAAGAACCTCTATGTGACAAGATCCAACACAAGGATCTCCATCTAAGAGTCAAATTGAGTTTAACTAGGGTGTAGTTGGGGGACCATTAAATCTGATACCTACGAGTTGACTTCAGTGATGAACATAAATCAAGGAATATAATGGGGGAACCAAGAGACAACTAGGAGAAGAAATAGGAAGTCATGTTGGGGTGAGGGAAAATAATATTTTTGAATAAAAAATTAAGTAAATAATTTAGGAGACCCTTGGCGAGAGGGTGACACATGGGTGGGTGAATAATCAATGAAACTTTAAATTAATAAAAATAGTTATTTTTGCATGAAGTGCCAAGTCTCATCTATGAATCCTCCCATAAAAGGAGCATGTTATGGGGGGAGAGACATGTTTTCCCTAGTGTTGGATGGATGAGATAATGATATTGTGAGTGACAATGAATCTATAGTGAGTTTGGTAAGGTGTAGGTCATTAGGGAGGGGACTCTTGAGCCAAGATTTATTTCCTCCATCAGCTTATATTCTTCGTCAATTGTACAACCCCATTGCAGGTCAAGGGTCCGTGGGGAAGAAGAGTACCCAAGGAGTAGGCTGAGAGGTCAACTGGTGAGTCATCAATTTCCAGTCGAGATGCCCCCTTCTCCATATAAGAACGTGGACCAAAACAAGGGAGCATTGTTGAAAATGTAACTAGTATTGATCTTCATAATTGTTGTCTAGCTCATGACATGATGTAATTATTATGTACTTCTAAAAAAAAGAAAGAAAAATCATTGAAAAGATCAAATAAATTTATTTTTATAAGCGTGGGTTTCATGCTCATTTGGTCATGTTGATAGGTCAAAGCACTCATTAGGTGTTTCTAGAGTTAAGTCATGACTTATTTTCCTTGTCATTATGTTCTAGACCCTTCTTGGGCTTATCATGTCAAAGAAAGACAAATTATTTTATGTAAAATGGTCATGTAAACCTCCTCTATCAAGTCGGCCTGTTGTTCCTTCAAGTCGGCCTCAAAAGGGTTGATCCAACCACTATAAATAAGAAGTAACTCGGCCTATTTTGTTTACTCACCAAGAAGCAAGGAAAATTTTAAGGATGGAAGTTTATCTTAAAATATTTAAACCTTGGTGAATCCTATTAGTCCCTAATATGCAAATTGTAAAATGTTTGATGAGATTTTTTTATAAATATTTAGATTTATAATGATTTTATATTAGCCTATATAAAATATTAGAGATTTTTAAGGTGTAACACATTTTTACCATAAATTTTGGTTGAATAATTTTTAGAAAAAATGGAAATTGGCGAATCTATTTTTTTTGGAAAAAGCATGGAAAATTAGCCACCTACGAATATTATCCCATAAAAATTTTCCTGCCAAGAAGATTTTGATCTGCAATTCTAGGAGAGAAAAGAAGTGTGAAATACATGAAAAGGAGCCTATCTCATTGCAAGAAGAAAAGGGATCCTAACGATGAAGACTACAAGAAAAGTGAAGAAGAAAAAGGTTTGAAACTTTGTCATTTTCTATCACACATGTGAAAGAAATGAAGTACTTCAAGGCCAAAGGTGCAGGACTGAGATAACAGGTCGAAAATTGCAAAAGTGGAAGAAAAGGTCGAGACCCTAGTTGACTTGATTTGATATGTTTTACTTGACTTGATTTTGAAGGATTGACTTGTTTTCTTGGGAAGCTGACTTGGTGGGTTGGAGGAGGTCTTATTGTTGGGTCAAGGGCCTTGGTTGACTCATTTGATTTTGTTATTTAAGAAGACAAGAAACATTGTTGGGTTTTCCCCTAGGAGAGGAGTGTTTCCCTAGTTGAGAGCCTATATCTTGTGTCCTTATTGTTTTGATCTTCATGTATTTATGTCTTGGTAGTTGCTTGAAGATAGGAAAACATAAGAAGACATAAAAGAAATTAATAAGAACTCAAATACATCGTAATTAATTATCAAGATAAGAAAATATTTATGCCTTTCTGATTTTCTAACAAACGCGAGTAGCGGCAAGGCCAAGATCAAATGTCCACTCCTGGGTGAACAATACCTGTTGTATTATGATGATTTTATATTACATGATTTTGTTGTATCTATAGTTACCAGATTGTAAAAGTGAATGTTATGACACTTGAATTTCAAATTTATGGGTTACTGACTTATGTATCTTACATTTATGTGTCTTCAATGTTAGTGTATTTTTAAGCAATATATACTTTCATAAAGGTTGAGGTTAACGGATGGCTAGTTAAAAGAGAATGTCTAATTCCTTATTATTTACAAAATTATATCTTAAATCACATCACTTGGTATTTAGTTAAATATGAGCTTGGTTCTTATATCTAGAGCTTGTTCCCATTATCTTGAATCTTAATTGTACGAAAATAAATGGCGTCATAGAGATAGTCTCTACAATAAAGAACTTAATCCTTCATATCCACTTGTCATTATTTAATTTTTTCTTTAACCTAACTTTTCATTTATAAATATTGCATGTTAATGTACTACTTGAAAATGTGAAGGCTTATATATTGACATAAACTATTAAGTATCATATATTCCTTAGCTGAGAACGAGATGGTTTAAAAAAATAAAAATAAATCCTACATGTATAAGTAGCTTTACTCTTGATGAACTCTATGTTGCAACATATAGTGATCTGATAATGAGATCTTAGACAATTATTAAGGTATTACAGACTCATGTGCATGGATTTACCTACATTACTTAGTGCAATGGATCGATAATATTGCAATAAAATAGACAAGGAAGCAGTTAGAGAAACATAATAGACAAACACATATAAACACAGCAAGTTTAATATGGAGTTCACCCAAAAATCTTGGGCTACGTCTCTTGGTCCAGCCTTCAGTGGTGACCTCTCTATTATGTCTTCAAGAGCAGAGTTTTACAAAAATTAGCTCAAATTTAGTATCAACACATAGATACAAACAGCAGGAGTTTTTCTTGAATCCCTCAAGCCCCTCTGAGTACACAGACTCGTTCTCTCTCTCTTTGTCTTTATCTTTGCTCTGTCTTAGCACTGCTTATCTCTGTCTTTTGTCAGTCTGTGGCTTTAAATCCAATCAACGTTGTCTGTTCGTTTCCCCTTCTCGGGCTCTCTGGCTCCTGGCCTTTATCCGCTCGAATCCCCTTCTGAGTGTTAGCAATAATTGCATAACGTCTTCAGGGAAGGTGGCCACCTGTTCTGCAACAGAAGGGACCATCGGGCCTTTAAAATCCCCAAAAATAGCGTTCTCTGTTTACACAAAGAAATACACTAAAAACATAGGAAAATTCACCAAACTGCCATTTATCGGACTTCAAATATCCTTAAATCCGCTCTATACTCCTATCGAGTCTGCCTTTATATCGCTTATCGCATCTCCACCGTTGATCTGAGTGATCCAGATCCAACGGTTGAGATTCATTTCGGGTGGCTCATGCGTACAGGGGTTAACCGCTCGAAAAGGGTGGTTTTCTCTCTCTGGTGCCTGGCCGCGTGGCAGCGAGTGTATGGGCTCGGGCGGAGCCCAGCCAAAACCACTTACTGCCTACGGCCCACCCGAAATCCTGCTCGTTCCATGGTTTCCCTTTGTATTTGAAAAATATATTAAAACATTGAAAATCCCGCAAAATGGCTCATATCGTACTTGAAATAATATACAACTGCATTAATAAACCCTTTCGGGTTCAGTTTCATCATATCGACACATTTCCTTTGTATTTCATTCATTTTAGAGGAAATGTGAAATACACAGGAAAATCTTGTTTTCCGGATCTCAAAATATATAAAATATCATCTGTAACCTTATCGGGTCCGGCTATCGCAAGTTGCGTTTGTTATCGGCCCCGCTCCTTTGTAATGCTCCGACATGATATTGCGATGTGATATATATTGAAATCGCACATCGCATAGTCCTTGGGCCATTATAAGCATTCCCTTTTAATCTGCCGCTGCGATATGGCGGGTTAACCTGGGCCGTCAATCTGTGTGCTTGATCGATAGTCCTTGTTGACCCCGTTGATCGCTATCACAACATTTATATGGTCGACTCCGATAGCCTTCACCTACCTTCGCCGATTGTGATATGCCGATCGAATCTGGACCGTTGATCGGCCAGATCCGATGGCTCCTGTGCAAAGTTTTTTAAACTGCTGATACTCTGTTTTTCCACTATCTCTTCATGTTTTTTCACTCCCGATAGTGTTATCCGCTATTTCTAAGATCAGTTCTTCTTTTGCGATAGTTTTGATCTTTAGAAAACTTTGAAGACTTAGAGGGTTTTCTAGGATCCATTTGGATCATATAGCAATTCAAACAAACATAACCATCCTTAACCATAGCTAAACATGAGAAAACATAGTGAATCATTCTCAAATACATCCAAACATGGTTAACCATGTTTTATCTTGTCCAACCATAGTCAATTATGGTAAATCGTAGGGAAGCATGATCAAATATTGTCAATTATAGTTAAACATGGTTAATAATGGTTAATCATGTCCAACCATAGTCAACAAAGGTAGAAAATATTCAACCATGTTTAGACATAGTAAAACATGGTCACCCATACTCATATATAAGCAAACATAGATAAGTAAATTCAATCATCATTAATGATGGTGAACGAAGGTCAAGAATACTCAACCGTAGTAAAAAATGGTAAACCATGATCATAGTAAAACATTCAATTATAGTCAAGTAGGGTAAACCATAATATAACCAAATTCAACTATAATCAAAGTTATTCAATAAAAGTTGATGGAGCATGGCTTTCAAACATGCTCAACTAAAGTCAACCATGTCAAATATAATTAATAAAACATGCTCAACCATACTAGACCATCTCAACAATAATTAACCATATCAAAACAAGATTAACTAACCCGAACAATAATTAACTAAGGTTAATTGCAGTAAAAAGTTAATCTAGCCAGGTGAAAAATGAGCTAGCAACAACCTTACATCCTTAACCATAAGTCAAACATTGTGAACCATAGTTAATCAACTTCAACAATAGAAAGTCAACAATATAATTACCAAAGTTAATGATACTAAAAAATGATTTACCAAACTCAACCATATTTTTATTAATCATTTTCAAACATGGTGAACCATAGTCAATCATAATCAACCTTTTTCTACCATATTAAACTATACTATAACATAGTCGATTTGAGTCTCTGATCCAACATAAATATTGAAGAATTTAGCCATTCAACCAAAGGCAGCCATCCTTTCCCATAGCTAATGATGCCACAACATAGTCAAGCATATTGCTAATTACAATCAAACATGGTTAACCATGGTTAATCATGTCCAACCATAATTAACCATTATGAAACATAATCAACTATGGTTAGGATGATATATTATAATTATCCATGGTTAAACATATTCTAATATTGGAAATCAATATGAATCATACCTAAAGATTGGTGACCTTAGTGAACCATTCTTAATCATATTGAAACATAGGTAACCATGGCCAACCATGTAGAAGCATAGTCAACCATGGTCCACTTTGATCAAATATTATCAAACATAGTGAAGCATGGTAAATGATGGCCAAACATATCCAATGTTAGTCAAAATTGTAAACAAAATCTAAGATTCTTAAACATTGTCAACCATGGTTACCCATACTCAACTCTAAACAAACATGGTTATGGTATGTATATTACAAATTATGATAAAATTTTGTTAACTATTGTCTAATATTGTCAGTCATAATCAAATTCCATTAACCATGGGCATTCATGTTTAGCCATGGTGAAACATAGTTAACGACATTAGAAAATATTCAACAACGTTCAAACATACTAAAGCATGGTCATCCAAGCTCAACTATAACTAGACATGGCTAAAAAGGTCAACCATCATCACCTATGCTTAATGAAATAAAACGGTAGTCAACCAAACTCAACTATACCAAAACATAGTAAACTTTAATCAATCGCAATAAATATGTTAATTATAATTAAACAAGCTCAATCATGGTCAACCAAATTTAAACTATAATCAAATTTAATCAATTTGAATTAATAGTTATTAAAGGCATTCATGTTAAATAGCATAGACATAAATTAATGAATGTAGAAATTCAACTATAATCAATTATAGTCAAACATTGTTAATCTTGGCAAACCATAGTGAACTAGAGTTAAACATGGTTAATCCTAGTCAACTACAATTAAATGTGTGAAACAATTATTCATAATGGTCAACCTATTTGAATCTTCTTCATTTTTTACGCGGTGGGAAAACCTATCATAACTCAGTTGGCAAACGAGTAGTGAGGACCACCATCTATGGTTGTTATCTGCGAATGCAGGTTGACTCATCACCATTATTCAAGGAAAACCACACCATGTGGAATAACCTATTGGTGGTTCATAAGGGGGCAGGCTTTCACTCTTGCGAGACGCCTCTAGGTCTTAGGTCGTTAACCTATTTCCTTGTGTCTAAGGAAGACAAGCTCTTAGCCAAGCAAACGCAGTTTTAGGGCATACTCCAGGCCCAATTTGAATCTTCTTCAATTATTACTATATTTTAAATATTTTTTTATGTGATGTTTTATTATTGCATGCAACATAATTTCAATATTTAGTTTTTTCCATTCTTTTATTGATGCTCTTTTCTTATTTATTTTTTGCAACTATGGTTCACGATCACTAAGTGGATGCTACATCTACGGGTAATAATTGAGGCAGATCGACCCAAAGGGATCTACCCGTCATCTTATCTAATCAGGTCTAACCCCAAGTGCACAATGAAATTTGACCCCGTGACCTCTCAATTGGCAAAGTGCTTAGCGACGAGAACTAGACCAAAATAAGCTATCCCTTGGGGATTTTTTTAAGGTTGGTTCAGAGACACTAAGTGGTCGCTACATCCACGAGAAAATCCAGATAGATCAACCCAAAGGGATCTACCCGTTGGCCAAACTAGCAAAGCCTAACCTCAAGGGTGTCGAGAAGATTTGACCTTGCAACCTCCCAGTAAAATAGATACTTAATAATAAAAACTCGAACAATTAAACTATCCCTTGAAGCTCTATGCTCTTTTTTTATTATCTAATATATTTTTATTATTATTTTTAAATGATTAATAAATTTTCCTGGATCCGGGTGTCTGATTAGGGTACAGGTTCGTGCGCGTGGATAGCTGCTTGGGGGGGCGCGTGGCTCCTCTCAGCCGCCGCTCCATCTCCCACAACACCTGCTTTTAATTCCCTTGCGTACAAGATTTATGTCGCATTAATGCAGCCTGACTCTCCTTCTCCTCCGGTTTATCTCCTTAACATGACGCCCTCCACTGGCGGCATTCGTGTTTCCCCTCTTCGCTCAATTCCCTCCTTCGCTGCAATGGAGGTTCATCCTCAATCCATTCCAGGGATTCTCTGGATCCTGGCTCGTTGGGCGAATTGCTGGTTGCGCCTTCAGATCCCTCCCTGCCTCATCTGCAATCTCGCCAGCCTCTTAGTCTCCGCTCTTCATCTCGGCCTTCTGGATACTAAGGCCAAGCCTGCGCTAAACCTTTCCTGCCTCCTTAGACTCTCAAGCTACCCGGAACAACCTGGTATGTTGGCTATGCCAAAACTACGTCAGAGGATGAGCAGTAGGAGGGGCAGCTCCAGGGGGCGAACAGGCCGCCAGGTATCCTCCTCTACAACGGATTCTTCGACTTTCTGTTCGGATTTCAGCATGGATCGATATCCAGCTACAAGAAGTGGACGGGGCAGGGGCAGAGGTCTGCACAATGTGGCAGCGAGCTCCCTCAACTCTAACTCTGCTCAGCTTCAGTTCCCCTGCAGTCACGGCAATCTCTCCTTCATAGCCTCTGTTACCATAGAGCTCAAGGAAATCAATGCTGGTCAGGTTGTAGGTTCCCTTGGGGTGACGACGGAAAAGCCGGCGGATGATAGACTTGGCACAGTCCAGATGAACTATGAGCCGAGCAAAGCTTCAGGCTCAGGCAAAAGCACGGCTTCCCAAATCCTGAAAGATCAGGCAGGCCCGAGCATATCCACTTGCAGAGAGGGCCACCCCTCTGAGGACGAAGACGATTACCAGTTTGGCTGCCGCATAGTCGAAGAACAGCCTGATCCCTCCCATGGTGATTAAACAGGTCGGTGCTCTTTGGTTTTTTGGAAATTTTGTGCGCTCGAGGTTTTTTACTTATCACCTGCCTTACAGTCGTGATAAGCACTTCCGTCCCAATAGCCAGTCTCCACCGCGAAGGAGGCACTCTGCCAGCCTTTGGTCTTTAACCTTGTCTGCAGACTCTGCTGCTTTTGAAGTTAGTATTCAGACTTATGTTTCAAGTAGTGTCTCTCGGCTTATTAGTTATGGTCCGATTCTTCCAGTAACTGTTGTCATAAGGCCCCTGTTCAAGTTACAGTTCCATGTAAAACAGTGGGGTTTCTTTTTTATTTTTGCTCAAGTCATGGTCAGGTTCTTGGCAGTTCTTCAGAGCAACACTCAACTGGTTTTTCTCTGAATACTGATAAATTATGCTTGTAAACATGTTGGTTCTCCAAGCTCGCTTCAAGAGGCCATGACCTCGATGTACTATATTTTTGTATTAATATAGAAATAGACTTATTCAAAAAAAAAAAAAAAAAAATATTATAAATGAAGCAAGGAAAAAAAATATTCCTTTATTGAACATCTAATTGATGTGCCACGTTTGAAAAAACGGAAATTTCAAATCAACTTTCCCACAAAGAGGAAATCTTTCAAAATGTAAACTCTAACCAGAGATGGCCCAAAAAAAAATGATGCACCAGAATAAAAATCGTGTATTTTGGTTTTTGCATTATATATAACAGATTGTAAGACGCAATCAAGTATGAGTCAAAATTAGTTTTTTTTAAACGACATTTATGACGATGAAAGTAAATTGATAACGAAAATATAGTTTCATGAAATTATGTGAAATGGAGGAGACATTTTTTTTATTCAAATATTGATTTCGTAATTATTTTTTCCAGTTGTCAAATTTGTTCAGAAAATTATGGAAATTTTGGTAAGATTTTCATAAAATCTGGTAAGAATTTTTGTAAATCTAGATTAGTTGTCAAACTTTAAAATTTTGGGTGTTTAGGGGGTTTTTGATGGTGCTGAATCCATTTCCACTACTAAAAACCTGATGCAAGCATTTCTACTGCGATATTTTTTGAAAAAAAAAAATATTTGATTTCGACCATTTTTAATTGTCTAGACAAGTTTGAAAGCTAAATAGACACCATTATTTTTCGGGTACCTTTTACCAATCAAAATAGTGTACTTTCTATATACATATTTAAACTTGTACTTTGATTATTGTAAATATAGTTCGTATTTTAAAATACATTCTAAATTATTTAAATATTATGTATCTTCACTAAAATTACATTATAATGTAGGCTTATGTGAGAGGAACTCTTTTGGGAAATGTCTTCAGGATCCATTGGATGAGAATATTATTTGTCGACACATCGGTTAATAATATTCTCATGTGATGGATCTTGAAGACATTTCTCAAAATAAAATTACATTGTTTTCAAAAATTATTAGTTTATTGCATATGGATTTGAAGTATGAAAGTTTTTACTTATGATTGGAAATTATAGTTTTATGATTCTTTTCCTTAACCTTGATTCAATTTTTTTCAATTTTGAAACAATGTCATCAAATCATAAACAATTATTTATAAATGTTTGACAAGTTCTTTTTTGTTTGTAAAGTTGTCTGAGTTCTTTAAAGATTACATCAGGCTTGACCTGTGGCTTGAGAAATCATGACCCAATGGCAGGGATCATTCCCAGCATGGGCCACACCGACCTTTAACATGGCTAGAATTTTGGCCATGCAATTTCGAACCAATAACCTTTACATTACAGAATGACTTAATAATACACCCCATCACCATTTATTCTACTCCCCTTAACATAAATATTTGACAAATTAATCACATACAAGATATTAAATTCTTACTTCAGTTATAAAATTATAATTATAAAATAATTATCTTAAGTTTAAGTTTATTTAATTCTTATATATAATTCTGAAAAGCAATTTTATAATTAAATTTAAGTTTTTTATTCATAAAATTTAGTGTAATTCATATTCTAGCAATGTGTATCATGGTATGTATGCTTGAATTTATAATATGCGATTCAATAGGGAAAATTAGGAAATTTAATTAAAATAAATATAATTAACATTTTTCAATCGTGTATATTAAAAAGTTGCTTTATTTTTATTTATTTCTAATTAATTTGATAATATTTTTTCATTACACTTAACAAATTCAATAATATTATTTAACTACATTCCTATAAATTAAGTTGGTAGTTTAGGTAAACTTGACTCAGTCAAGTTACTAGTGGTTTTTAGACTCCAGGTATATGACAACTCATGGTTTTAGCTATAGCATTATTCTCTAATGTATCATATTTAAAAGTTGAACAAAATCAATGTTAATTTGTCCTAGTGGTTATTCAAGCAACAATGTATTTAAACACCACCACTTCTCTTGGTGTTGCGTGAGCCTAACATCTGGTTACCAAAGCCGAAGGTGGATGGAGAGATCTAGATGCAGAACCCAGTGAATATCAGAGTTGGAACTGAGCATGAAGTGTGAACGGCATCGTAAAATCATATGTATGTCGAAAATTGTGTAGGGTCCATGAGAGAAGGTTTGGAGAAAGTAGCTAAGACCAATCAATCCACAAAGTGAATGGTGGACAGCCACGAAGATTTTCAGCTAAAATTCATTGGAACGTGAACAAAATAAAAAAACAAAAAAGAAAGAAAATAGGAAGGAAACATATTTGTTGCATAGAGAAACTGCATGTTTAAGGCATATTCTTGGCCTCTCTCCAGTTAGTGGGAATTGATCTCAGTGGGCTATTACCAAAGTGGCAAATAATAGAATATCCATGGTTTGCATGGTACAGGTTCTGAACCTAATCAAGAATGCTAACCTTAAGGCCTTAGCAGGTGACGGGGTCGAACCTCCTCCGCGAGGCATTTGATTTGATTGAGACCATAGTATTCAAAATTGTCTATTTCGAACTCGAAACCATTCAAACTAAGTTTTTCATTAGCCAACTCCACCGGACTGGTAGAAAAACCCGGTTTGAATGCCCTCCTCACTGGTTTTATGGTCAAATCGAGCATAAATTGGTTAGTTTATGACATAACCGACTGGTTTTCCCATAAACCAACCGGTTCATTGCTAGGCTAGTTGTAGACTCGAAAAAAGTGGTCTTCTAAGTTTTGAAGTTGTTTTGAGGGAAACTTGGGCATGTTTCCCTCCAAAAGCAACCCCTCCAAGAAAAGCATGTCTCCCCTCTCATTTTCCCCACACATAACCCTAGCAACGCTGGAAATCAATGGCAATGTTAAATTCTTATGTAAAGGCAAGATTTCCTTTATCTTTCATTTTCATCCTTTTACTTAAATTTTTAACATTATCATGAAATGACTCAAGATGTTTGAGAGTGGCTTCGACCTCATTAGATGTCATACGGAGAAAATAGAGTTTTAGATTTCACTCAAAATTCCCCAGACTTGATGGCTTTCAGGGTTTCATGGTTTGGGGTTTTGCAATGTTTCCATTTGATTCTATCACGCGTGAGGGTATTAGATTGGCATTTTATCAAGATCATGAAGCCCTTGAAGAACCTTGATGTTGGTGGCATTGATTGTTGAACTTTGTCGATGTTGGTGGTATTGATTGTTGAACTCCTATACCATGCACTTAACAAAAATGTACCTTTCACTCAAAGGAAAAAAATTGGTTAGGCATGTGAATCTTTTTCTACCACATTATAAGGCTAAGGAGATGAACCCTTCACTCAAACCAAAATCATTGGTTAGGCATAGTAAACTTTTTCAATTTCTATCATATTTTAAGTTTGACCAATCTAAGTTTGAATACTTTGAGCTATATTATGTACCTCTTGTTGGTGATCCCATTTCTATTAGCACTAAATCAATGATGAGTTTCATGAGTGATCATGTTGATCATTGATTTGTAGTTTTGATGTCTAGTTTTGTTGCTACTACTACCACTACTACTGAGGTTGCAAAGGAGATTTAGGATTCTTCAAACTTTGGGCCAGATTATTTATGTAGCCCATGTTGATGATCCCATGTCTACTAGTGGTGATGATTTTGAACATTATGAAGAGTGATCATGTTGATCTGTAATATGTAGACTTGTAGTAGGTCAGTGACCCCATAGCTTGTAACATTGTTTTTGGATTCTATAGGCCATTTAGAGCCTCATTGATTATGTATCTTGTTGTTGATATGTATTGCACTCGGTGCCATTTTGATATATTCACCTTTACATGGTATATAGATGAGAAAACTTCGCATATTTTGTCTCTATTGGTTTGGAACCATGGTTTGAAATCTTAAAAATAGTATTTTTTTCATTAAAAATTTAATTATTTCATGTATTTTTTGAAAGACTGGTTCATTGAGATTTGACCAGTCTCGATTTGACCGGTTCCGGTTTGAAACCTCGTTTGATAGGTGGGTCGGTCTAGTCACCGGTTCTGATTTTGAATACTATGTTTGAGATATGTGCACCCTTGAACTCTAAATGCAAACAAAAATGGAAGCATTTGTATCCATTCTGGTAATGGCCAGAAATATGGAAATGGACCAGTGGCACTATATCCATATGGTGACGAGAGTTACAGTTCTGGTGCCCCTAGTGGACAGGGTGAAAGTTATGGTGAGAATGGTCTAGGAACCATCATTGACATGGGCAGTAGAGGCCTCGAAGGTAGTGTGAACGTAGAAGGAATTTGGTCAAAGAAAACTAAAATACCACCACCACAAGTATCTCGAACATCAACACAACCTTAGACAATGAGTCAACAAGACAGGACAAGGAGGAATCGATGGTGATGGAGGAGAAAAGTAGTTGTGACAATGCGAATGGTAGCTTGAGAATGTCCAAAAGTTTACATCAATGAAGGAAACATATCCAAAGAGTTCTAAAGAAGGATGGAGAGCCAAAATTACCATGAAGAGATGCAAAGGATGACGAAGTGTTTAGAGAAACTAGAAAGTAAACCTGCAAACTAAATAAATAGGAATGTTTTCGTCTGAGTTAGGTTACACTATTTGTAGGAAGAAATAGGAAGAAATCTTGAAAAGTGAATTCAACGAGCAAGAAAATGAGAAATATGAAGGTAAGGATGGTGAAATTCAAAGAAACATAAGGATGGTCAAAAATGGTTGCATAGATCTTCTAGGAATGAGTAGGTTCGATTTGTTGTGGGAGAATGGAAATGTGTAGGAGCAAGCGAAGTTAATATGTTGAAGGGTAGATCAAGGTATGGATCAAGCAAGATATATCGAGAGAGAGGGGTGGTATGGACAAGTGTAAGAACATAGATGGGAGTGGTAAAGAGCTAAGGAGTCAATGTGTGATGTGTGAACACCTAAGGGTTTTGGTCCAAAGCATGTGTATGTCCCCAAGAAGTTGTAAGACCTATTGTTCAGGCATACTTGTTACGCAAGAACACACATTGTTGTAAGGCCTTAGGACTTTTTTTAGGCATACATGTTGTGTAGTGGTGCAAGAAGTCATGGAGAGGTACCAGGTTGGTAGGTGTATTGGTATCCTAGCTTGAGGGAGAGAATGTGGGATCTCAAGTGAGATGGTTGATGAATGATTAGGACCAGGTTAATCTCCTCGAGTTAAGTTTAATCAGGGGATTGTTAGGGTGGTTCAAGTAAAATTGACTCGATCAAGTTACTGATGGTTTTCAGGTTCCAAGTATATGACAACCCATGATATTATTCTATAATGTAGCCTAATAAAGATATAAAAACTCCATGTTAATTTGTCCCAATGGCCATTGGGATCACGACAATAGTGTCTATATACACCACCACTTCTCTCAGTGTTCCCTAATCCTAACAAGATAAAATGGGGATTTTTGTATACTATTTGACATGGATAGAAGTTTGGGGAGATGAAGTCATAATTATTCCATATTATCAACTTGAGTATTTTCTTCTTCATCTAGAGGCTACTCAAACTCAACACATATCCATGGGTATTCATGTGAACTACTAGAACACTTTTGAGGATCTATTCAATTTGTTTTTTAGACAAGATAAAATAGAAAAATGGAGGATGTCGAAGAGACTAATTTTGGAACATATCTAGAGTATGTTATGTGAAACTTTATATTACCCTTCATTAAGTATACTAGTATTTTTATTTCAAGTTCACTATATCAAATATGGATAAGTATTTTATCTAATTTGTTGTAATTTTTATATATAGTTATTGATATTATTATGGTCCACAAGCCATGCAAAAAAAATTACCATGGATGCACTAGATTCTATGAGAAAAATTAATCCATGTCAAAGTATTAAGGTTAGTTACCAATGTCATTTCATTGTTAGTGACTTCAATTTAGACTAGACAATGTTATTATAACATATATTGCATGTAGGCATATTGATGAATCTAATGTGTAAGTCATGGGAATAATTCAATGTATAGGCCTCAAACATTTAACTATGCACCACATTTAACAAATGATATAAATGGCAGTGTCCAACATTTAATTCAAAATGGTTTTAATCTTACAATGATATGGGGAAAATTCATTTAAGAAGTAGTTCATTGTAGCTAGAAATATGTGTTGATAATGGACTACCTATAATTGAATGGAAATAGTTTGGTCTTATTAATTTTCTTCTACAGATTTTGAAGTTGAGGAGCCTTGTTGGTTAGGTCTCCATGGTCTCCTTGTCCCGGATTAGGTCTCCAATATTGACATGTTATACATTGGGCTTATAGAGGATCTACATGTCTCTGTGGATGCTTTTGATGGTTGTGCAGATTTGGAGGATATCTGACAAGTTTTGGAGTTGCATATTGTGTGAGGATGATATTGTGAGAGAATTGTGAGTGAGTAGACTATGCAGCGACTGCTCACATCATTTATGCAAATATATATCATAGATTTGTGAGCAAAAATCAAAGTTTGAGTTGGCAAGAAGATTCAGAATTTGTGTGTAGTTTGTGGCAGAAAATTGGCAGCTTGTTGTGTGGTTGTGAGTAGTGTTTTCGTGAGAGTTTAAGTGAAGAAATTCCCTGCTTTGGGTTAGATTTATGATATAGATTTTATGAGCATAATGCTAGAGTTGTTGGTTTGCTCATGTTGAGCGAATTGAGAACCCAGTCTAAAAATATATGAAATGTGGTTCGCATGGAGGAAGTGAAGGTGTGGAGGTTTCAATAGAGACAATGATTTGTAGATTCATAGTAGGAAGAGTTTTCTCAGTGCACTAGGATTTGGACAATCTAATGGTGGTTGGGAGAGGATAGTTGGTTGTAGGAGCTTCCAGCGGATGGTAGTTTGTAGATCCATGTGACAAAACATAGTTCTGAATTGATAGATGTCAGCATAATGTATAGGAAGCCAAGTCTTCCGACTTATGGTTGTAAGATAATCCATATAAATTTGTTCAACAGATTAATAAAATATTTGAGCAGTGCAACAACAACATGGTGGTTTTCTCCTAAAAGGGTTTCCACCAAAAATACTTGTGTTCTTGTGTGTGCATGGTTATATTTCTCGTGGTTATTTCTCATGTTGTTATGATTTCAGTTTATTGCTGCTAATATGTTTGATGAGATAATCTTGTGAATGTGCATGGACAGTAGAATTTGAGGAAAAATTTTAAATTGGTGAAAATTGATACAAAGGCCACCACTACAGATTCACCCCCCTCTAATTAGTGAATATATTTGCAACATTTCTCTCTTCTTTGTCTAGTGGTGCAATATTTTATAGTAGATTAACACTCTTTCTCCACGCAAACACACTCTCAGAAGTAGTTTCTATTGCAAATTTTCCCATCATCGCTATATTTCTCTTTGTGCTACGATGCGCCAGATCCCTACTCTCTACACACTGGCACCCGCAAACTCAATTTTTTCAGCACAACGAAATCACTCAATCTTGTGCAATAGTGCATTCACTCTATCACAACCAATACCATGTTGTTGCGCTATGTTATTACCTCTTGTAGCACTTTTGTAGCGCACTTCCCTATAGTGCACCTACCGCCTTCAATTTGTGATCTTTCCTTGCACCACGACACATCCCCTCCTCAATGAAACTTGTCCCTATAGCTTGTGCAACAATGCATTAATTTTTTAAACACAAAACCTATTAGTTGCGCAATGCACTATAACTATTTATCTATTTTCTTCTAACTTTATTTGTCATCATGAATATTTTTTAGATGTCATATACCATATACTTTGAGTGGCTCAACATCTCCTCATCAATGGGAGATATGGTTCCACCCGCAAAGAAAAGTTCGGGAAAGGATATTGTAGAAGGCAACAAAGAAGGGGCAATGGAAAATGTTATAATCACATTTCATGTGTATGTAGGCACAACTTACTAAATAGACAAATTGATCCCGATGACTTGGCCTGATATCTATCAATATTTTTATTGAAAGGAGGTGCCCGAAGATGAAGAGGATAGTGAAGTGTATCATAATGTCAAGAAATCTTGGTTACACAAAATAGCAACAAACCCTGTCATTCTACCATGTGTTAAAACTATTGAATGGATAATCAATTTCATAGATACAAAAGATATGATTGTTCAGGATTGTCATGGTTTAGATATAGCAGCATACATATATCCCCACATCGTCGAGTATTATAATCTGCCAAGCTATCAAGTGGCCCTAAAATCGAAGTGGTTTTGTATTTTTCCTCTAGCAAGCAAGGATATCTTTAAGACTTGGTGGCAAGAGCCTAGTAAGTTCTCACACTGATCCACGGGATCTATAAGACAAAATTGCTAAGAAAGTCATATCGAATGGTGGAAACAATGTTCTACAGATTGTATGGTAGAAAAGATGAATAATTCTTTGAAGAAAATTGAGTACCAATGATGCACACTTGTACTTAATATTGGATTATTTTTAATTGGGAAGAAATTGTAGCAACCTCCATCACAGCAAATGTAAAAAGTGCCTAGAAGCCACTAAAGGGATAGCAACCCAAATTTTACATGCAATCATATTTGTTGGATGACATATGTGTAAGATGTCAGTTTGAATAATTGGGATGGAGGTGGAACTTTTCTCCATACATACCACTTGTCCACATCTACTACAGAACTCTTTGGGACATGGGCTACAAGGGGATGTGTTGATTTTCTAGTGAAGTTTGGACTAGAAAAGTTTTTCACAATTGATAACCACTTCTAATGATATTAACATTCCTTATTTTATTTTCCAATCATCAAGTAGTTATACATGAAAAACTTCAACCATACAATTATTCAATTAGAGTAGTAAATAGAGATCATACTAAATAATGAACAATAGACAAGAGACACCAAGAATTAAGCTCATAACCAGGGAAAAACCCATCCAAAGTCTTTCCTTATCAGAGATATTTTTTTCAATAGTAAATCAAAGAATATTCTAATGAATTCAAATCTAACCTCAACATTGTCCCAAGTCAAAATCCAGTCAATATGAGAGAGAAAGTAAACTTTTATTCAACAAAAATAGTCTGCAGAGAGAGGCCAAATTTCGGCCCTAAGGTGATTAATCATACAGCTTGAAATTTAATCCTAAGGTAGTCACAGAAATTCAATGCACTAGTCAAAGAAAATTTGGTCAAACCAATTGTCAATGGATGTGGTCAACATTGGTTACCGTCTCAATGTAGGATCTAAATTACGGTCCTAAAATATCAATGAACTTATGAAGTATGTTGCCTTCCAATATGATCTGAACAGAGGTCAAACAGATGCCAATATTCCCAAGTCAAATGTGGTCAACATAACTCCAAGAATAAATGTCAATGCAGCTAAAAGGGTCTTCCTTATGTCCTTCGCACATGTGGTGTCTCTCTTGAATTATAGATCGAACTTGCTTGATGATGGTGTTCAAAATTAGTGCCAATGATGCTCAATATATATGAGTGTGAGGAGGTAGCTGATGAGCCCCAAATTTTGGTAACATTTTGGGCTCATTTGGCCTACTTACCTTGCTCAACCCTTCATTTTTTATCACTTATGCATCATTTCTTAATATATTCATGTTATTTGTAGGAAGGAGGGCAGTCATTATGCCTATGTGGCTAATACATGTTTATTTCAGGTCTTTTTGACATTAAATGGAGCAAAACCACGCAGATGAAGGCAAGGAGACATCCAAGGTGGCATTGCGGTTTTGTAGGAAGGTTGTCCACAGCCTTGAATGACCTTCCTCGTGATCTCCACCCCAACTCCGAGCTCCAACAGTTATCACCACCGAGCTAGAAGGCAGCCAACGGATTCTAAAGGAACAGCAGTTTACTTTTAGTTGGACAGCCAAGCCCCACTAATTTAGGAGGCCAGCTTGGCCCTCATAATGTATAAATCTTGAGGCTGTAGCCTTCGATAAAAGACTTTTGAACCTTTGTTGCAGATTTTGAATCACGAGCTATAGCTCTGTTTTGCTCTTTGTAAGCCATTTTTGGCATGTCGTTAGACTTATGATTATGATCTTTTAATAAAAGGCAGGCAGATTTGAGTTCAATTTTGAGTTCTTAGAGGAGCTATAGCTCTCAGGTTTGGGCCCAACCTGAGAGCAATAGGCCTCCTTCCTTTGTACTGTTACTTGTCTTTCCTTTCAGCATTTCATTTCTTTCCCTTTACATGCACTTGGAAAACACAGTTTGCTGATTCGAATTTCTTGATGTGATTAAGTAGGTTAGTTTTATGGATAAAGTGATTTCAGTAGTTTAGATTAGAGTAGGAGGATTAGAATTCATCAGAGTTCCAAGAAAAGGTTGATTGTACACTCACTTCCAACTCTGTTTAGAGATTGGGAGTGTAGACCGTGCCAACCACCAAAAACACTGTTTCATATGTTCATGCAAGCTTTAACGCAATAATTTCAGTTGCGGAAGTGTCCATGCATTTAGATCTTGTGGAGTAGCTCTTTGTTTCAGCACCATGCATGATTCTCCCTTAACTTACATTGTTGTTCTTTGGTTTTTAATAAAACGGTTAGAATAGGTTGATGAATTCTCGGTTTTGTGCAAGACAGAGGTGATTTGTTTCATTTACACTACGCAGCACCACTCTATCATTTCCTTATCCTTCTCAGCCATGCCTAAGCCATCTCTTTACCTCCCAGCTGGATCATTTGCCCACCAACTCTTCTATTATCCACGTTGTTTTATCTTTTCGGCCTTCCATTGCCTCTACCCTCCTCTAGATCAACCAGCTTTACACACCCCCTCTCCATCTCATCTCCCTGTCCATAAGCCATCACAAGATCCCCTCTCATCCTACCCATCCACCCATACAGCTCATTCACCCATTCATCACCCAAAACTCCGATTGCAGAACATCCTGTAGAAGTTAGCAATCTTCCTGTAGAAATCCCGAGCTTCCTGTAGGATCCCCTGCAGACATCCTGTAGAAGCTTGCAAACTCGGTTGCCAGGCATCTGAAGGTTGTGAACTTCTGTGGAATGATGTTAGGGATCCTCTGGACCCTCTCAGAGTCCTCCTGACCTTTTCCAAGCCTTCCTCCCCTTGGACTACCCCTGCACAGTCAAGACCCAGTAAGAAGCACAGTCATAATAACTCCAACCACTTGAGAAAAAATACAAAAACATGTTCTCTTCAGATGAAAGTAGGTTAGACTCATGCATCTCATCTCACTAGAAGTAATGGCATCATTTTTAGAAGTTTCATGCCCACCATTGCATCGTAAGGATTAAGCTGGTCAGATTAGGGTTTACTAGGGTTTCCATGTTTTGTTGGCTTTCAGTTCATTCTTGCAAAGTAGGTTAATTTCCTTTGAGATAGCTTTCATTCATCACTTAAAAAGCTTCTTCTGAGAGCATATAGAAGTTGGCTTGAGCCCTAGCAGACTTGTGCCAGCTGACCAAGTGACAGCTGCGACAAGAGCTAGTACTTGTGCATACAGCACCTTCGCTTCCAAGTTTGTTACGAACTACCAGGTTGATAAAATTAGAGAAGGAAGCTCCAGGAGTTGTAGCATTATTGCTGCAATACTGGAGCCCACCATCTTTTTGGCGCCGTTGCCGGGGAAGCGTCAGAGTATTATTAATTGTTGCTTTTCTTCTATTTTCCTACTCTCGCCTTCTGCCAAGTAGTTTATTTCATTTCCATTCTGCAAAAGTAGCATAGACATTTCATGCTTTCATAGATTAGCATTTCAATTCCGCAATTTCAATTTTGCAAGCATAGATTAGCATTTCAATTCTGCAAGCGTAGACTAGCATTTCCATTCCTGCAATTCCATTTGAGCAAAGTAGACTAGTTCTTTCCTGCTTTCATTTCAATTCTGCATTTTCATTTCAGCAAGATAGTTAGTTGTAGATCAATCTGTTTCAGTTTTTGCAGGTACCAAAGAAAAAAACAAAAGCAATCAAAAAAGTCTTTCCATTTCATGCCTCGTAGGAATCGAGATAAAATAGGCAAATTCTTACCCAACGCCCCCACCACATCACTGAGTCACCCTTCTCTCTTCTTCAGTGACAGTGATCTAGAAGAACCTATAGGTGAACCTCCGGAGATATACGAAGATCCTATAGCAGAAGAAGAATTAGAGACCATCCCATCTGAAGCTATGGCTGACAATAGAGGAGAAGATGAGAGAATAGAACGTGCCTTCCCCATCCGAGAAACCAATGGAGACATGAAAATGAAGAACATTAGCCCCTCCGCTTTACCTCACTTCCATGGACTGACTACTGAAGATCCTGATACCTTCCTGTTTGAGTTTGTTGTCCTTTGTCGAACCTATGACTATACTGAAGATGAGCAGAAGCTGAAACTCTTCCCTTCAACTCTTAAGGATGCAGCATTACGCTGGTTCATGGGCTTACCTGGGAATAGTATCACCACTTGGGCTCAGATGCAGCAAGCTTTCAATACCAAGTACCGGGACTACTGTAGGTCCAAGGAAACCAAGGGAGAAATATTTCGGATGACCATGGGAAATGATGAGTCCTTAGAGGATTATGAGGAAAGGTTCCAACTCAGCTATAAACGGGCCAGGTGCACACTTGACCCTGAATCCCTCAAGTTGGTCCTGCTCCGAGGAGTCCCTGAAGACCTCTTAGATACCCTTCACATGTTAGCTGGAGGAGATATTTACCAACTGCCTTATGAGGACATCAAGACTGTGTTTAGGAACCACTCTAGGGCAGCCCGGAAACGAGGTAGAGGAAACCTCCTCTCAGCTGGTATTCCTTTCTCCAAACATGAGTTTGCAAATCAATTAGAAGATCTAAAGAGTGAGGTGAGACAGACCATTTCCATGCAACTTGACACATTCAGGATCCAGCAGAAGAAGGAAGAATCTGAGAGGGCCTTGGCTATCTTCTGCCCTAGATGTACAAGGAGACACCCTAAGAACGAATGCCCATTGCATTCGGTTGAAGTGTGTTTCGTTTGTGAGGAGGACCATCCCACAAATCAATGTCCAACCTTACCTGGGCTTAAAGCCATGTACCAAGGGACAGAAGCCCCCACTGAACCTCTCTATTTCCTGAACCAAAGGAGGCCACAAGGACCTAGACCTTACCAGCAGGGGATGCAAGGGGCACCCCAAGCTTATTACAGCCCCAACCAATCTACTCCCATGCCTTCCTGGGGTCCCCCTGCTCATCCTTCCTGGTCTATGCCTCCTCCATGGTCTTATCCACCTCAGTACCCTACTCAGCCCACTACTCATTCATATCACTCACATGCCCGGCCACAGCCTCAGTGGAATGCACCTCAGTCGGGGTGGAGGCCCCAGTACAACACTCCTCCCGCCATTTTTCCTCCACCACCAGTTCAACCTCAACCATTACCTCCTGCTCCTCCAAAGCAACCTCAAATGCCTGCTCAACCGAACCCGAACCCCAACAATAGACAGGCCCAGCAGGTATACACTGGGGAAACATCATGCCCTACCTATGCTGTGGAGATCCAGGAGATCAATCTTCGATCTGGAAAGACTCTTCCGGATCGCCAACCTCCTCCCCCAGAGGACGAGGAAGACAAACAGGAAAGTGAACCAAAGGCTATTCCACCCTTTCCTGAGAGACTAACAACCACCACACAACCCAACCCAGAGGAGGATGAGCTTCTGGGAGAGCTCAAGCAGTTGTGTGTGAAAATTCCACTTCTCCAAACCATCAAGGATGTGCCAATATACAACAAATTGGTTAAGGAAAAGTGTTTCAAACACCCAGGCAGGCGAAAGAGAGATGCTTCAACCATCAATGTCATAGGACAACTGTCTGACCTTATGTTAGGACAAGTCATCTGCCCAAAGTATCTAGATCCTGGGAGTCCTGTAGTAGATGTCCACATCAATGGCACCATCATACCTCACACCTTGATTGATCTGGGGGCTACCATTAATGTGATGACCAGGGATACCATGCTCAAACTCAACCTTCAGGGTTCCTTGAGGAAGACCTCGACAGTCCTGCAACTAGCAGATCGCTCCACCGTGACTCCTGAAGGGATTGTGGAGGATGTCTTGGTCTCTATTGACTCTTGGGAATACCCTACAGATTTCTTGGTTCTGCAACCAAAGGCAAAGCTTACTGGATACCCTCTCATTTTTGGAAGGCCTTGGTTAGCCACTACAGATGCTTACATAAGTTGTCGTGCAGGAAACATGACCATCAAAAATGGTCCTATGTCCAAGCAACTAGTCCTATACCCTCCTGCCCAACCCTCCTTAGAGCATGACTTACCACTTTGGTTGGAGGAAGGAGAAGAGGATGAGCTGTACTCGGCACCTTTGTGCACCCTAGACACCACTAGAAGAGACCCCCCAACCGAGGATGACTTGATTGAGACCTTGATCCAGAATCCACCTCCCAGTGCACTATCCTTAGAGAAATTGGTGGAGGATGCCCAAGCCAGCACCTTAGTGGACCTTTGTGCCACCAACCCTGTCACTCCCAGAGTCAAGAATGTGGAGTTCGGCCCTGAGAGAACGTTAAAGATCAGCTCCTCCCTATCTCCTTTCCAGGAAAAGGAGCTGTGTAGCCTGTTGGCCAGTCATCTAAATGCTTTTGCTTGGAGCTATAAGGAGATGAAAGGAGTCCATCCTTCGGTCTGTACCCATCACATATACATCAAAGAGGATTGTAAACCGGTTAGGAAACCCCAGAGGAGAATGAATCCAGCCCTTAATGACAGTGTCAAGGAAGAATTGCAAAAATTGTTGGATGCCGGATTCATTTACCCCATCTCAGATAGTGAATGGGTGTCCCCTCTGGTGTTGGTTCCCAAGAAAAATGGGAAGTGGAGAATCTGTGTGGACTACCGAGAACTGAACAAAGCTACCAAGAAAGACCATTTCCCTCTACCTTTCATAGATCAAGTGTTGGATGGACTGGCAGGAAAGAAGTTCTTCTCTTTCCTAGATGGCTTTAGCGGGTACAACCAAATCCAAATCAGCCCGGAAGACCAAGATAAGACCACCTTCACTTGTCCTTGGGGTACCTTCGCCTACCGAGTTCTTCCCTTTGGGCTATGCAATGCTCCTGCTACCTTCCAGAGAGCTGTCTTGAGCATCTTCTCGGAGCTGGTCCATGATGCGGTGGAAATCTATATGGATGACTTCACTCCTTATGGGTCCAACTTCCAGGAAGCATTGTCCAATCTGGGAAAAGTCCTAACCAAATGCATTGAGATGAACCTGTCCCTTAGTCCCGAAAAATGTGAATTCTTGATGACTGAAGGGACCGTGCTAGGCCATACCATTTCTTGCCAAGGGTTACAAGTGGATCCTAACAAAATTGCTCTCATCAAGAAGGTTCCACCTTCCCAAAAGGTAAGAGATGTTCGGAGTTTCTTAGGATTAGCAGAGTATTACAGGAGATTCATTAAAGACTTCAGCAAGCTAGCCTCGCCATTGTTTGGCCTGTTGGAAAAAGATGTGGAGTTTAAATGGACTGACGATTGTCAGAGGGCTCTGAATGAATTAAAGGACAAGTTAGTGTCTGCCCCAATCTTGAGAGGTCCAAACTGGGCCCTACCTTTCCACATCCACACTGATGCCTCAAACAAAGCCATAGGGGCAGCTTTAGGACAAGTTGAACAAAAACTTCCATATGCCATTTACTTTGTTAGCAAAAACTTATCCAAAGCTGAACTGTATTACACTGTAACCGAGAAAGAATTCTTGCCTGTGGTCCATGCACTGAACAAGTTCTGACATTATATCACTGGCTATCAAACCTTTGTACATATGGATCATGCTGCAATTAGATATTTAATGAATAAACCAGATGTGAATGCTCGTATTATTAGATGGTTACTTTTGTTGCAGCAGTTTGATTTGACCATTGTTGACAAACCAGGTAAAGAAAATGTTGTTGCTGACTTTTTATCTAGATTGGATTTGTCTGCAGATGAGGATGGAACAGTGGATGACCAGATGCCCGATGAACATCTGTTTTCTATCTCAGTACTCTCTCCATGGTTTGCTGATATAGCAAACTACCTTATTTCAGCACAGTTCCCTCCGCACCTATCTTCAAGAGAGAAGAGCAGAATCATCAGAAAAAGTGCCTCATTTACTTGGATCGGGGGCAACCTGTTCAAGCTTGGCCCTGATCAGATCTTAAGGCATTGTGTAAGGGAGGAGGAAGTCTTTGATATCCTCCTCACCTGTCATGATGGGCCTTGTGGAGGACATTTTGCAGCAAAGAGGACTGCCTTCAAAATCCTGCAGGCAGGCTACTATTGGCCCACACTTCATCAAGATGTCAGAAGGTATATCAGCCAATGTGACCGATGCCAAAGAATGGGGAAACCAACTCAAAGGGATGAGATGCCTCTCCAACCTCAAGTGACTCTTGAGCCATTTGAGAAGTGGGGTATGGACTTTTTGGGTCCAATCAACCCTCCTTCGAGGCAAAGGTCTTGCATCATTGTGTGCACCGACTACCTGACAAAGTGGGCAGAGACTAAAGCAATCAAAGCAGCAACAAAAGAAAAGGTGGCTGAGTTCTTAAGAGAGAACATCTTCTACAAATTTGGCTACCCAAGAGAGTTGGTCACCGATCAAGGGAGCCAGTTCACATCCAACTTAATTGAATACCTACTAATTCATCACAAAATCAAGCATAGGACTTCCACCCCCTATCATCCTCAGGAAAATGGGTAAGTGGAAGTCACCAACAGAGCATTGGAAGGCATTTTGACTAAGGTGGTGAGCAGCGGTAGGAAAGATTGGGCAGATCGCCTGGTTGAGGCCACATGGGCTTACAACACCACCTGGAAGACCACCACCAGCTTCACACCTTATGAGCTGGTCTATGGGAAGAAAGCTTTGTTGTCCATTGAATTTGAATACAACACTTTGAGGATGGCAGCTCAGCTGGACCTAGATCTCAGCCATGCACAACAAGAAAGGTTATTGCAGCTGAATGGACTAGATGAGCACCGAATGCAGGCCCTCCTTCACTCAGAAGTGGTTCAACTTCAGAGAAAGGTGTGGCATGACCAACACCTTAATGACAAGCAATTCCAGCCAGGAGATTGGGCACTATTGTATGACTCCAGGCACAAAGATTTCAAGGGGAAGCTGAGAACCAGATGGCTGGGACCATATGCAGTGGAAAAATGTCATGACAATGGATCTGTTCTTATTCGGACCATTGATGAGGAGTCCATCCCCATGCTTGTCAATGGGCATCGACTGAATATCTACAGGAAACCTCTCTCAAGACAAGAGTTCATCAAAACTGTGGAGAAGTCAGTGCTGGTCATAGAGAAGGGTTCTGCCTCTGCTTTGGGCATACCCTGAAAGATCCAAAAAAAAAAAAAGTAATAAAGATCCTTGGGTGAAAACCTTTCTGAGGCTCCCAAGGCAGGTGGTAGGGGTGAAAACCTCATTGAGGCGCCCCCATTGTCTTTCAAAAAAAAAAAAAAGAGAGATTTGAAAAAGATCCTTGAGTGAAAACCTCTCTGAGGCGCTTAAGGTAGATGGCAAGGGTGAAAACCTCATTGAGACGCCCCTGTTATCTTTCAAAAAAAAAAAAAACAATAAGCAAAAGAAGACAGGGACAGCAAGTTATAATGTGGAAATGCATGCAGGTTGCAGGTGTTCTATGAAGGAGAGGAGGTCTCTCAACTCAAATTCAAGGATCCTTATCATGCTGCCAGGGGACCTCACCAACACCTCCTCCAAGAATACTCATCTTCTCCAAGGTATGGGCACGATTTCATCACAGCTTAAGTCTTCTACAGGAAGATGCAGACTTTCTACAGGAAGGTGCAGACTTTCTACAGGAAGTTTTGTATTTCTACAGGAAACTTCCTTAGAAGTTCCGGACGGCCCAGAATTCATTATATGAGAAGATCTAACGACCAAGGTTCGGTTTGGACACATGCAAGCTACTATTTTCACCCTTACACACTACTGTCACCTCTTTCTACCACCCCTGTCGACATGCAATGAAGGTACCTGCACAATCAAGGCAGATCATTGAGATTCAAGAGAAAGCAATTTTTTGTTAATGAAAAAACGCTGAGATGCCGTGCCATACCCATCCCAGCTATCTAAGAGCCCTGTGAGCATGATCGTGGGGCCACCGTCTTCACCGTGCAGCATGCACCCGAGGAGGAAAAACTGCTACAGGACATCCTGCAGGAGTCCCGTAGCAGTTAAGCCAACTAGAGTGCACACCATTCCACCGCCTGCAACATGCAAAGATCACGCGGGCGCATGCAGCCGAAGCATCAAATTCATCGTCAGCGGCCTGTAAAGAGGAACCTCCGAACCTGTGCAATCACGCAGCAGCAAACAAATCGACTCATCATCATCCAAAAGCCTGAAGAATCGTGTCGCGGCCGCACAGGTAAGTGCCTCGCCCTTTCTTCCGTCGAATTGCATGAATTTTACTTTGGAATGTTTGCGAAGTGTAAAGTGAATGGGTTGAGCGGTCGTATGGCCATTCGACTGGCCACGTCGACCAGTCAGTGGTCTAGTCGGATGTTTGAACGGTGGTCGTGGAAAAAAGGAACGGGCAGTGCACACGTGAGAGCCATCCAGTCGAGAAAAACGAGTTTTAACAGAAGTGACGGCGGTGGATCTGTGGGGAATGATGTGGCGGTAAGGGAACTCGCAGACGAATGATGGAGTGACGTCGTCCAACGGTCCGGAAGGGACAGCTCACCCCTGCGCCACGGATTCCGCCAAATTCAAATCTAATCGGCTAGATTTCCACCCCACACATTTATCATTCACCGTTTGAAAGTTGAGTGATCATCCGGATCCCTCTGCAGCTCAACACTCCAAGTCTTTGGCCGTTCGAACGCTTGTTAAGCAGCACAGAGAGCGCAGACCCACTGCAGTATCCTCCGGAATTCGCGCGCTGATTCTATAGGAAAGCTGTTTCTACAGGAAATTGGGTTCCTCACATCAAAAGGTGGTGGATTCAAAAGGTAAGCCTGAACCTTCCATGCAATTGGTTTTGAGGGTGGCAGAATCGACGTCTACAGTCTGGTCGTAAGAAAATTTTGCAAATATTGTCTGTTGTTGCATGAATTGTCGTCCTACAGGATGTGAGTTATAGTTAAGCCGTGTTAAGGTCGTCGGGAGATAAGTTTTGTGAATTGTATGCGTGGCAGAGGCGTAATTCTACGCTCTGTCCCAGTTAGCCAATTTTCTTCCGCACCCGCCACCTCCAGTTAACGTCGCAGGTTTTTCACCATGCCGGGTGGGTTCATCAGAAGGGAACCAACCAACTCCTCAAAGCTAAGAGAAAATCCTGAGGTGGTGGAGCTCTTCACGTGAGCGCAATGGATATCATTCTGTGACAAATTGCAGGGCTATGACGACGAGGTGGCAGAGGAGTTTTTGCAAGCTCTAAGGCCAAAATCCAAAATATTGGCCACCGTTAACTTCAGGGGTTTGAGTCTCAGACTCACCCCACAATTCATCAGCCGAGTTACTGAGCTCCCAATGGGATTACCATGGGATAAAGAAGAAAGGAAATTGGGCCAACAGGCTAAGAAAGACTTCTTTCCACCAGAGGAGGAATTCTCAGAAGATAAAAATGGGGTTCGTAGAACCAGTTTACTGCCACTATGGAGTGAAGTTAGCCTTCAGATTATGAAGTACATCACCTGCGAAGGCCGTTTTAGCATTGTATATGGGTACCATTTTTGGTTACTCACGGAATTAAGGCACCAGATGGACCTACCTGTAGAAAAAAAACTCAGTCTCCCCTGCTTTCTACTACAGTCTCTGATCGAGTGTGCCACCAAATTGAAAGAAGGCACACCAGAACAGGTAGCCCACCATGGACTCATCAAACTCCTCGTGGAGGATGCGCTCCACACATACAAGGTTCCTCTCTCATGGGAAGCCTTCAGAAATTTGACCAAGGATGGTGATATAAAGATGCTGACCGAAGAGCTCGGTTCATCTAGCAGTGAGGAGAAAGATTCAGTGCCCGCAGGGAAGAAAGAAAAAGGCCAGAAGACCACGACCACAGAGCAGAAGAAAAAGCAAGAGAAGAAACAAGAGAAAAAGGGTGCCAAAGAGAAGGATGACACACCCATTTTGACAGCCAGAGAGAAAAGATTACAAAGCAGAGTGGACAAGGCTGAGCAGGTCCACATCAGCAAAGGCACCACGTCGGCAGTCGCAACTAAGTCAAAAAGTAAAACACCCTCAGCAAAGCAATCTAAAGTGGTGCCACCTGTCTCTACAGGAAAACCGAAATCGGCTTCTACAGGAAGCCCGAAATCAGCTGAAAAAGGGCCTTCTACAGGAAGCCCGAAATTAACTAAAACAGGGTCTTCTACAGGAAGCCCGAAATTAACTAAAACAGGGTCTTCTACAGGAAGCCCTGAAAAAGCGAAACCCAAGGAGAAGAAAGTTGACATTCTTGCAAGGGAGGTAGCAGCTGTGCTGGCCGCCCTTAGCACACCTCCTAAGCCAAAGGAGAAGAGAAAGAGGGAGACCCCTCTATATTTTAAAGCTAGAAGAAGTGTGAGAATAAAGACGGGCAAGCCACAGCCTCCGTCCAGCAGCCCAATCATTATCGAAGATGCCCCTACTTCGCCCAAGGAGAGGTCCCCCTCGAGGATATCAGTCACCTATGAGAGGGGGAGCCCGAAGAAAACTACTTGGAAAGAAAGGTTAGACCAATTGACTACAAAATCTCGGCTACAGGATGCTGAGGATGCTCTACAGGAAACCTTAGCCAGGCTTAAAGAAACTGAGAGAATGGAAGGAGAAGCACCCTCATCACCACCGAGGGAGGGCAAAGTAGAGCCACCAAAAGAAGTGGAGAAAGAGCATATACCAGAGCCCAGCCCTCAGCCAAGTCTAAGTTCATTTTACAACTTTTTAGAGGCTGGCAAAATTATACCTCAGAAATTTACTGTGCCACTGTTTTTTGCATTGGAGGAAGAAAGAGTCCGTACGCACTCGTGGATGAAAATAGCCAAGTCAAAGGGTGTGGCGGACATAGGTCCCTTGCAGGAGCAACTCAAGGAGGCCAGAAGTGAATTGTCCATGGCTAAACACGTGGCAAATTGCCAACGAGTGTTCCTACAGGAGGAAAACCAAAAGCTGAGATTGCAGCTACAGGAGCTGAGGACAGGAACAGGTACACCCTCCAATGACACCACAACAGAACAGCAAGGCAACAAGGAATTGCACACCGGTCTTGGGGAGCCAACCACACATCTGCAGGAAGTAGAACAGCAAGCACAAATTGAGGTGCAAGCTCTCAGACAACAACTGCAGCAGAAAGAGGCACAATTGGCCTGCATGGCCAGTTGGGCCATGGATGCTATCCAATGCAGGCAGCCGGCCAAATCCTATGGCATGTACTTGAAAGACCAATGGCTGCAATTTCAAATCAATACCTTGGCGCAAAGAGGTATCTCTCAGCTCCAAGACCCGCAGCAATTCACTGAAGTATGCAGCACCAGCTCATCAGAGGATAAGGCCAAATTAGCGGAGTTCTACCTCCATAATTTGGCCCTGCCTAATGTAGTTTCATGGGATCCCAATAGGGCCTTAGGAGATATGTAATTAATGGCATTTGCCTCATGGTTGAACCATGAGGAAAAAAGAGCAGCAGAAGCCAAAGCGGTCATGAACCGAGAGCTGAATGAGCCATTGCTCATCAGACCAGAACCAGGGGATCCAATTGCACTAATCTCGGCACACCAACATTTGTCCACTGACCCTCAAGCTTCATTGAGATATATGGATCAACAGGCCCAAGCCATAGCTCATTTTGAGGACATGGAGAGACTGATAGGAGACAACACTGTCCAAGCATGCACCCGCAGATGGAATACATTGGCCCACATTCTGAAAATCCGAGAGTATCATACCCCAACTCGGATGAGGGAAGCTCTAGTACGGGTAGCCCTCTATAAGAAATCCATGCAAAACCTCTAGGCCAGCTGGATTGGCCTCAAACTAAGCCCACCACTGTTGCTAGGATTAATGGAGGGCAGCACAGAGAAAGATGATAATGAACAGTGGGAAGAGGTGAACAGAAGGGTTGGGTTTCATATCAGCAAGGAGGACACTACTACAGAGGCTTGGGATGTAAGGGTGGCACTAAAGGCAATGAAGGATGAAGAGTTGGACTAGTTCCTCAAGGATGAGCAAATATTTTAGTTGGGGGGTGATGATGAGCCCCAAATTTTGGTAACATTTTGGGCTCATTTGGCCTACTTACCTTTCTCAACCCTTCATTTTTTATCACTTATGCATCATTTCTTAGTATATTCATGTTATTTGTAGGAAGGAGGGCAGTCATTATGCCTATGTGGCTAATACATGTTTATTTCAGGTCTTTTTGACATTAAATGGAGCAAAACCACGCAGATGAAGGCAAGGAGATAGCCAAGGTGGCATTGCGGTTTTGTAAGAAGGTTTTCCACAGCCTTGAATGACCTTCCTCGTGATCTCCACCCCAACTCCGAGCTCCAACAGTTATCACCACCGAGCTAGAAGGCAGCCAACGAATTCTAAAGAAACAGCAGTTTACTTTTAGTTGGACAGCCAAGCCCCACTAATTTAGGAGGCCAGCTTGGCCCTCATAATGTATAAATCTTGAGGCTGTAGCCTTTGATAAAAGACTTTTGAACCTTTGTTGCAGATTTTGAATCACGAGCTATAGCTCTGTTTTGCTCTTTGTAAGCCATTTTTGGCATGTTGTTAGACTTATGATTATGATCTTTTAATAAAAGGCAGGCAGATTTGAGTTCAATTCTGAGTTCTTAGAGGAGCTATAGCTCTCAGGTTTGGGCCCAACCTGAGAGCAATAGGCCTCCTTCCTTTGTACTGTTACTTGTCTTTTCTTTCAGCATTTCATTTCTTTTCCTTTACATGCACTTGGAAAACACAGTTTGCTGATTCGAATTTCTTGATGTGATTAAGTAGGTTAGTTTTATGGATAAAGTGCTTTCAGTAGTTTAGATTAGAGTAGGAGGATTAGAATTCATCAGAGTTCCAAGAAAAGGTTGATTGTACACTCACTTCCACCTCTGTTTAGAGATTGGGAGTGTAGACCGTGCCAACCACCAAAAACACTGTTTCATATGTTCATGCAAGCTTTAACGCAATAATTTCAGTTGCAGAAGTGTCCATGCATTTAGATCTTGTGGAGTAGCTCTTTGTTTCAGCACCATGCACGATTCTCCCTTAACTTACATTGTTGTTCTTTGGTTTTTAATAAAACAATTAGAATAGGTTGATGAATTCTCGGTTTTGTGCAAGACAGAGGTGATTTGTTTCATTTACACTGCGCAGCACCACTCTATCATTTCCTTATCCTTCTCAGTCGTGCCTAAGCCATCTCCTTACCTCCCAGCTGGATCATTTGCCCACCAACTCTTCTATTATCCACATTGTTTTATCTTTTCGGCCTTCCATTGCCTCTACCCTCCTCTAGATCAACCAGCTTTACACACCCCCTCTCCATCTCATCTCCCTGTCCATAAGCCATCACAAGCTCCCCTCTCATCCTACCCATCCACCCATACAGCTCATTCACCCATTCATCACCCAAAACTCCGATTGCAGAACATCCTGTAGAAGTTAGCAATCTTCCTGTAGAAATCTCGAGCTTCCTGTAGGATCCCCTGCAGACATCCTGTAGAAGCTTTCAAACTCGGTTGCCAGGCATCTGAAGGTTGTGAACTTCTGTGGAATGATGTTAGGGATCCTCTGGACCCTCTCAGAGTCCTCCTGACCTTTTCCAAGCCTTCCTCCCCTTGGACTACCCCTGCACAGTCAAGACCCAGTAAGAAGCACAGTCATAATAACTCCAACCACTTGAGCAAAAATAAAAAAACATGTTCTCTTCAGATGAAAGTAGTTTAGACTCATGCATCTCATCTCACTAGAAGTAATGGCATCATTTTTAGAAGTTGCATGCCCACCATTGCATCGTAAGGATTAAGCTGGTCAGATTAGGGTTTACTAGGGTTTCCATGTTTTGTTGGCTTTCAGTTCATTCTTGCAAAGTAGGTTAATTTCCTTTGAGATAGCTTTCATTCATCACTTAAAAAGCTTCTTCTGAGAGCATATAGAAGTTGGCTTGAGCCCTAGCGGACTTGTGCCAGCTGACCAAGTGACAGCTGCGACAAGAGCTAGTACTTGTGCATACAGCACCGTCGCTTCCAAGTTTGTTACGAACTACCGGGTTGATAAAATTAGAGAAGGAAGCTCCAGGAGTTGTAGCATTATTGTTGCAATACTGGAGCCCACCAGTAGCCCAAGTGGGGATGACTCACAAGGTGTGAGTTCAGACTAGTCAAACATAGATTTTTGAATTTCTCTAATGTTTTTCAATGAAAAATATTGACTGTAGCTACAAAAACTTCCAACACTCCCTCTTAGCTAAGGAGGTAGTTTTTCATTCTCTCTCAAGATCAATATTCCCAACCAACTCATAAGCTCATAGATCAAATCCTAAGGAAGAGATCGCAATGAAAGTCTCTCTCTCTATCAGGATCAATCTCCCCAGCCAAATCATAGGTCTCACAATATGCAACCTAAGGGAGAGATCATCAATCTCCATCATGAATAAATATACATAGCATCCATTTCATCTCAAAACATCTCCCCGATCACAAGGTCTCACAACACATAGCTTAACGGAGGAATCATCAAATAAAAACATCTCACAGACCACAAGGTCTCACAACACACAACCTATAGTAGGAATCAACAATACATCTCTTGGACCACAAGGTCTCACAACACACAGCCTACATGAGGAATCAATAGTACATCTCCTAGACCACAAGGTCTCATACCACACCGCCTACAGGAGATGGTCCATAATATGATGTTATGTAATCAATGCTCCCTCTCTCTCATAGAGGGTTTCTCAACAACTCCAATTTGTTCTCTAAAATAACTAAACTTCATCTAGGGCAATGACATTGTCAACACATTAGCAACTTGCTTATCAGTAGGAACATATTTCTAGCCTCACAACTCCTCTCTGGAAAATATTTTTGATGTAGTGATATTTGATCTTGATGTGCTTTGATCTATCATGGAACATTGGGTTCTCATAAATCTTTACATAGCTTTTATTATCACAATATATGATGGTTGGCTCCAACATTTGATCAAAAAATCTAGAGAATATTTTTTGAAACCATATAACCTCACAATAGGTTGAACTATCAACAACGTATTTAGCTTCAGATGTACTTAGAGAAATAGATGTTTGTTTTCTACTATACCAAGAAACCATAGTGGAGCCCAAGCTAAAACAATATCCAGAGGTGATCTTTCTATCATCAAAACTACCAACCCAATCAACATCAAAGAAACCATGAAATTTACGTTCTCCATTACTCAATGGTACCTTGCAAGTATCTCAATATGTGTTTAGCTGCAACCCAATGTACATGATGGGGCTTAATCAAGAATTCGCTCAATGTATTCACAACATAACAACTATCAGGTGTGGTGTTCACAAGATAATTTAGTGAGATAATTAATTTGCAATACATAGTTGGATCAATCAAATCAAAGTCATTGTCCCAAATATTCTTCAAATTCCTCACCATAGGAGTGTCCATGGACTTGCAATCCATCATGCCAAATATATGAAGAATAAAAAAAATGTACTTTCCATGGCCTACAAAGATCCCATCAATATTTTTCCAAATTACCAATCCCAAATATTAATACATGAGGCCAAGATCCTTCATCTTGAATTCGGAAACCAACTCCCTCTTACATTAGACAATCAAAACTTCAAATCCTATTAGAAACAAATCACCTACATGCAATATCAATATTAGGGGTTCACCTTCAACAAATTTGAAATACAAGTTTGAATTAGCATCACTCTTCTTGAAGTTAAGACTCAACAGATAACCATCAAGGCAGGAGTACCATGCATGAGGGGCTTGCTTCAAGCAATACAGGGCCTTCTTCAATTTACAAACATGTGTCTCTCTATAATGGACCTCAAAACCTTAAGTTTGTTCAATATAGACTTATTCTTCAATGACCCTATTCAGAAAATCCGTTTTGACACCCATTTGATGCAACTTCCAACCTGCGGTAGGTGCAAGAGAAATAACATATCTAATATATGCATACTAGCAATGGGAGCAAATGTCTCATCATAATACTCTCCCTCTTTCTAGGAGAATCCACAAGCCATGAATCTAGCCTTGTATTTTTCAACACTTCCATCAACGGTATGTTTTATCTTGTAGATCCACTTTGAAGACACAATGAACTTCCCTTTAGGCCTTGGCATGATCTCCCAAACATCATTATTTAATATGGATTGATATTCTTCAGTCAGTGCATCTTTCCACACTTGTTCTTAAATAGCCTCTTAATAGGAGGATGGCTCAGAACCAATGATCTTACACATCAAGGTTGTATAACCATAATACTTCTTTGGCTTCTTTCCATGAGCAGCAGCATGTCCTTCAACTTCGTTCAATTTCATTTCTATCCAAGAAATTATTTTTCTCGTCTCGGGTACAAGATATTTTGGAGATTCAATAGGTTCATGATCAATGGATTCTTCACGAGGGGCTTGATACATTTGTTCAAGTTCATTACACTTTGATTCCATACTCTTTGGAGCCACCTATACTTCATCATCAGATTCCAAGTGATGATGATGATGATGGTGGTGGTGGTGGTGGTTAACGTCACTGAGACCAAATTGGTCTATCGGACCTACAATTTTCTTAATTTCTAATTATCTGGCTCCTCGTCTTTCTTGGCGAGATTGGTGTTGTAGCTTTCTTTTTTTCTCTACAGTCTTCCAACTTCCTTTATCTTACATCTCCTTCATCTCTTCTGGTTCTTAGGACATTGGTGTCTTAGCTTCGCTATCTATTGTGTTCGTTCTTTTGAAGATAGTCGGAGAAGAAGTTTGGTCTAGGAGATCTGCTTTGCTGTTAAATGAAGATTTATTTGTGCGGTATTCGAATCCTCATAAATGTTGATTTGTTGGGCGGGGATTTCTCCTTGCTTGTCTTGAGAGCTATTTCTTTCTTGCCTGATTTCTTGTGATTCAGAGTTTTCTCTAGAATATTCTTCTTTGATGACAATATAGTGTTCTTTTTGTGCTCCTTCCCACCATGTAGATCTATGGTGGTTTTTTCTATCAAGATTTTTCTCAGAGGCTTTTGGGCAATTTTTGGCTAGATGCCTTGTCTCAAAGTAGGATCGACATCTGAAGAGGACACTTTCATAATCAAGTTTCTGATTCCACACATAGTCTTTACTTGTTAGGTTTATTTCAGTTAGGAATCTGGCGTTGAAGTCCATTTCCACACAGATGCATGCATAGGTGGTTCTGGCATATTCCTCTGTTTCTAGGCACCTGGAGTAAAATTTTCCAATTGCATTTCTGATGGCTTTTAGTGAGGAGAGATTCCAGAGATGCAAGGGTAGGCTTGGCAATCTCACCCAAACTGGTATTGAGCTTATCACTGTTGTAGAGGGATCGAATGATGGGTTCCATGGCTTCATGAATAGGCCTGATTTTTCCCAAAACCAAGGGTCGGAATCTAGAATACATTGTTTGCTTTCAGGATTTTCAAAATCTACTATAAAGAAACCCCTAACACAGGGGTAGATATTAATTTCATCATAAATGACAGGCTTCCATACCTCGGAGATCCAATTGTGGAGAGCTGTCAGCCGCGGCCAAAAGCCATTGAACCGGCAGATTAGGGCACTTTCGGAAAACTTCAAAGCCTCATCAAGTGAGGCCTGGACCACTTGGATAGTGGGATTTGGGGCTTCATTGACGATATGGGCAGGAGCTTGCCCTCCAGAGGCGGATGAGCCACCAACTATTTTCGTGAAGCTGGGAGCCATATTTTACTTGCCCGTAGAACCCAGCCGCAGAAAAATAAGGCAGAAGATAAGATTAGAAAAATCCAAGTGTGAACCCTTGGATTTCCAAAATGCATCATCATCATAAAAAATAACATCCCTACAAGTCTTGAAGAAAGTGTAACTAGGTTTGATCTTCATAATGACATGATCTTTGTATTTGATGTAATAAAAGGAAATAATTTATTTTTGTAATCTTGTTACATGGGTTTCATGAGCAAGAAGTGTCTCTAAGTAAAAGACTTCTTATTGATGTCTTTAGGATTTATTATAAATTTCAAAGAGTCATGTCATGTGTATAGAAACTATTTATGAGTTCACGTAAATATGTACAAGTCTTCAAAGCTGTGTAACAATCCTCCAAGACCAAGATCAATGCCTCAAAAACAAACCTACCAAAGTCTGCAAGCAAAAACAAGGAATAATACTTCATGTCGGCTCCAAATATCAATTAAATACATAAATGAAAGTTATGTCGACTTAATAAAAGGACACGTCGGTTCATGAATGTATGTCAGCTCAATAAAGGAGGCTAACCACTATAAATACCCATGAAGGGTCAATGAAAATAACACGAAGAAAAATCAGATGCCTCTGAGATTTCTCATGGAGAAGAGGAGCCACAATTAGGGTTTGACTACACCTCGTTTGGGGTTTAGGTGTAGTCAAAACCTTGCATAAATGGAGCAGAATAATCTTGTATAATGGTCGCTGCAATGATTGAAGGATTAGAAATTCTCAGCATCTTTTTTTTAATTACACGGATCTACCTATACATATCTCAACTGCACAGCTAAGTGATCTCGGCATACCTGTAAGGATCTTAGCTGAATGGAGCAGCCAAGACCTTGGACAAAGGCACAGTGTGTTAATGGATCTCACATAGCAGTCTTGACATACCTATGATCTGAAGGTGGTATTCTCGCATGGAGAGAGCGGAAAAGTCTGGGCATGTCACTATCTCATTCTCGGCATATCTATCTCTGATAGAAGGATCAAGACAAGCTTCGGATGAGGACGCAGAGATCACGTTGGTCTCAAGGATGGTATTCTTGTAGTAGACAATATATAGCCTTGGTAATGATCACACTGATATAGAGGAATCATGAATACACCACAGTGAGACTCGGATCTATATTCCATTGTCTTGGCATAAGGAGCAGTATTACAGTCTATAAGGAGAAGCAATACTAAAACTCCAGCAAACTAATAATGAAGGAATGATATAGTCTCGGCATCATGAGAATCATTGTCTCAGTGATGATGAAGATATAATGATCATTCATCATGATGAAGACTTCAATGAAGACCTCATTGACATAATGTAATGACAGTCATAATGAAGATCTCAGTGCATCAATGAAAGCATAGAAATCATAGTGAGGATCTCAATGGATCTCATTGATATGGTGAAGAAGCAATAGTGAAGATCTCAGGGATGCTGTAGTGATGGCTTCAATGGTGCAGCAATGAGGGTGATCTCAGTAGCAACAGAAAGGAGGATTGATATCTTGGTCTTGGAGAGGTAGAGTGTGTCAAGGGTCATGGTCTTGGTATTTGTCAGTGGAATCTCTATAAGAAGAATTTATGCATGGGTTTTCCTCTCCAAGAAGGAGAGGTTTTTGCCTTGGAAGAAAGCCAAAACATTTGTGTTCTTGGCTATCTTTTTTTATAGCAGTTTGATGACATTAACATACACATGCTAATAATGAAGTAAACATCAAGTTAAGATAAATTGTTTAAATACTTCACAAATTGTTATCATGCAATGAATAATCAATGTAATTAAGCACGCCCTAGATTCTTCAACATGGTATCAAAGTGAGGGTTCCAACAGTCAAAAATAAGGGAAGAAAAGAGGCATTCAAGAATCAAGACATCAAAGCAGCTGAATCAAACCATAGTCATGATCAAACCCTAGATCAGAGATCAGTGTTTTCTTTCCATAGGGGGCCACAGGAGAGCTTAGTCATTGTTTCTCGACACCAGGAGAACT
Source organism: Pinus tabuliformis (assembly GCA_031772625.1). Taxonomy (NCBI): domain Eukaryota; kingdom Viridiplantae; phylum Streptophyta; class Pinopsida; order Pinales; family Pinaceae; genus Pinus; species Pinus tabuliformis. The sequence continues at coordinate 120,385,880 of CM062813.1, forward strand.
TCTCAGAGCTCACAGATTTTGTCAATGCATCTGCAGTATTCTTCAAAGTGTCCACCTTTACCAGCAACATCTTTTTGTCTTCTATCATATCCCTCACAAAGTGATACTGAACATCAATGTGCTTTGTCTTTGAATGATAAGCAGGGTTCTTTTCCAAGAAAATTTCACTTTGGCTATCACAGTCTATCCTTGTAGCTCCCTGTACTAACCCCATACTTGAGCACAATCTCTGCAACCAAACTGCTTCCTTTCTTGCATGAGTGGCTGCCATGTATTTTGCCTCTGTAGTTGATAGTGCCACTACATATTGTTTCTTACTCATCCAACTGACTGCACCTCCAAATAGGTTAAACACATACCCACTTGTAGATCTTCTCTAATCCAAATCTCCAGCCTAGTCTGCATCAACAAAGCCAAAAATATCCAACACTCTGTCCAATCCTGGTCTTCCTTGGTAGCACAAACCATAATCACTAGTGCCATGCAAATACTTGAAAACCCAATTCACTATTGTCCAGTGCTCCTTCCCTAGTTTTGACATAAACCTACTCAATACTCCCACTGCATGTGCAATGTATGGTCTAGTACATACCATTGCATACATCAAGCTACCGACTACACTTGCATATGGAACACAGGACATATCCTCTTCCTCTTCTTGTGTCTTGGGACACTGTTCAGCAAATAAATTTACACCTACAAGAATAGGAACCTTTACTGGTTTACTATCCTGTATATTAAACCTTTGTAGTATTTTCTTGACATACTTCCTCTAGTTTAACCAGAGCTTCCTCTTTGCCTGATCTCTTTTAATTTCCATGCCCAAAATATAGTTTGCAGCACCAAGATATTTCATGTCGAATTTGGAGGACAATTGGGTCTTCAAATCCTGGATAATTTCTTTGTCATTTCCAACCAGCAACATATCCTCCACATACAAGACCAGATAAATAACACGGTCACCAATTAATTTAAAATACACACATTTATCTACTTTGCTTCTGGTGAAGCCAAGTCCTCGTATAAATGTATCAAACTTCTTATACCACATCCTTGGTGACTGTTTTAACCCATACAGAGACTTCTTTAACTTGCATACCAGTTCTTTCTTACCCTTCATTGCAAAGCCTTCAGGTTGCTTCATGTAGATCTCCTCTTCCAGATCCCCGTGAAGAAACGTTGTCTTCACATCCATCTGTTCTACCTCAAAATCAAAAGCAGCAGCAACAGATAAAAGTAACCTAATAGAAGTTACCTTGGCAACAGGAGAAAAAATATCACCAAAATCAATTCCCGGCACCTGGGAATAACCTTTTGCTACCAACTGAGCTTTGTGTTTCTCCACCTTTCCTTCTACATTTGTCTTCCTCTTAAACACCCATTTGCTGCCAATGGGTTTTCTTCCAACCGGAAAATCCACCAGATCCCAAGCCTCATTTTTGTGCAAAGATGCCATTTCATCAACCATGGCCTCTTTCTAGAGTTTTCCAACCTCTGAATCTACTGCTTCCTTCACAGTTCTGGGATCATCATCAGTAATAGATAAAGAAAAATTTGAATAGAAAGCAGATGGACTATACCTTTCTGGCTGCCTTCTCTCTCGAACTGATCTTCTTACACCCGGAGTTTGTGGCTCTTCATCTTCTGATTCCTCCTCTACTTTAGAATCTGATTCTTCCTCCTTTAGCTCAAACTCTATCTTCTCAGGTTCCTTTGGTTGGACTTCATGTTTAATAACATCTTTCACCTCTCTGAACACCACATCTCAGTTGTACACAACCTTCCTTGTTACTGGGTTCCAAAGCTTATAACCCTTTAAACCATCCTTATACCCAATAAAGATGCACTTTTCAGATTTATTGTCTAACTTGGTTCGTTTCTCCTTTGGAACATGTACATATGCATCACATCCGAATACCCTCAGATGTGAAAGAGAGGGTTTCTTACCAGTCCATACCTCTTGTGGAGTCTTATCCTCCAACGCTGATGAAGCTGATCTGTTAAGCAGGTAACATGTTGTCTCCACCGCCTCTGCCCAGAATTCCTGTCCTAACCCGGCACCACTGAGCATGCTTCTTGCCCTTTCCATCAACGTCTTGTTCATTCTTTTTGCAACTCCATTTTTCTGAGGTGTATATGGAGTACTCTTCTACCGTGCTATACCACGCTTCTTACAAAATTCTTCAAATTCCTTACTGCAAAACTCTCCACCGTTATTTGTCCTCAGCACCTTTATCTTCTTCTCTGTTTGGTTTTCCACCGGAGCCTTAAATTCTTTAAACCTATCAAAGAATTTAGATTTCTTCTTAAGGAAATATATCCATGTATTCCTTGAGAAGTCATCTATAAATGATACATAGTACACAGACTTACCCAGTGATGGAACCTTCACAGGTCCAAACACATCACTATGCAAAAGCTTTAATATATGTTTCGCCCTCTTACCACCAGAGGGGAAACTCACCCAATTCTGCTTCCCATATACACAATTTTCACAGAAATCAAAATCCAGAGAGATATTACTCATACCTTCTACCATACCTTTACCATGAAGTATTCGAAGGCCCTTCTCTCCAATATGTCCAAGCCTTTGATGCCACAGCATGGTATTCTCTCCAAAGACCACTAGATTTTCTGCTCCACTTTCAGGAACCACGGAACTGTTGCATCCATCAACAACAGTGTTGCCTTGCAGCTTGTACAGAATTCCAGTCTGAACTCCCCGCATCAATACCAGTGCTCCTCTAACCATCTTGCAGGTATCCTTCTCGAACACTGTTTTTACACCTGCATCATCCAACTTGCTTACAGAAATCAGATTTCTGGCTAATGCAGGAATATGTAGAACACCCGGAAGTGTTCTACCCCTTCCACCTTGCAACTTCAACTTTACTTTTCCACGACCAATGATTCTGGCCTTCCTATCATCCCCTAAGAAGACATCACCACCATCGTATTTATCATACTCACAGAACCACTCTCTATGGGGAGTGAAGTGAAAGGATGCACCTGAGTCAATCAACCATGCCCCATGATCTACATGTGTACTTGAAGAAGCCAAGTACACATCCCCACCTTCATCTGAGGTGGTTTTCACCTCTACAAAAGAAGCATCATCAGATCCCTTTCCTTTGTCACGAGCTTTAGATTTACAGACCCTTTTGTAGTGCCCTTTCTTTTTGCATTTCCAACACACCACCTTTACAAGTTTTCCTGGAGATTTAGATCTCCCACTCAATGAGTTATTTTTGTTTCTATTTTGGGACCATCCTCGTACAAACAAGGCATCACCATTCTGGCTCTCCATATTTTTCCGTCTCATCTCCTCCGTCAGCAAGGATGAGACTATTTCATCAAACTGCAAGGCAGTTGCATTTCTACCTATTTCAATAACCAGACTATCCCATGAATCTGGTAGAGAACAAAAAAAACTGATGCACTTATCTTCATCTGAAATTTAATATCAACAGACGCTAACTAACTTACCACAGTATTAAATGCTTTCAAATGCTTTGTCACGGAGTCTCCATCTTTCATCCTCAGATTATACAGCTTTTTCCGCAGGAACAGTTTATTCACCAGAGACTTAGATTGGTACAAAGTCCCTAACTTGTCCCACAAAGCCTTTGTCGTAGCTTCCCCTGATACATTCAGCAATACTGAATCTGAGACACACAATCATATTGTGCTCTTTGCCTTTCGATCCAACTTCTTCCATTCTTCATCAGACACTCCCATTGGTTTAGTACCTGGATCTACCGCGATCCACTAGGCTTTATCCACCATCAGATCCTCCATCTTGAGTTTCCACAACTCAAAATTCTGACCATTAAATTTCTCGATCTCTATCTTTCCACTGCTCGCCATCTTCTTTCACCACCAGAATCAATCTCACAGATCTCCCATTGAACAAGGTCTACCATAGGCCCGAGCGAAACCCCTCAGCAACAAAGGCATTCCCTTGAAGCCAAAACAACTCCAATACCAAATGTAGGTTTTAAACCCATGCAGAAATTACCTGCATACGAATTCTAAAACACAGAAAATAAACAATGTGAGAGCATAACACATAAAACACATATACACAGAGATTTTCCCCTGGATCCCAAAACTGGGACTACCAACTTGATTTTTCATTTTGTTCCTTTCAATGTTACAATACATATTTATACATGTCGAAGCATCTAATACCATGGACCGAAAACCATAGGTAGGTTCGCCCAACCTAATGTAGGGTCCAAAAAAAAAAAATTCTCGGGGCGCTACCTCGGACCCCGTAGAGGGGGACTACTCGCCCCCCTCAAACCCCTCGGACAGGGGGGGGCTGTCGCCCCCACTGTGACCCCCCTGCTGCGCAATCAGCACAATGAAGGGGGGGCTCCACCCCCGATCTAACCCCCCGGTTCACTACGTAGGTTAGTCATGGAAAGAATATAACACAACCCAACAATCTTGGTCTTGGAGAGGTAGAGTGTGTCACGGGTCATGGTCTTGGTATTTGTCAATGGAATCTCTATAAGAAGAATTTACGCATGGGTTTTCCTCTCCAAGAGGGAGAGGTTTTTACCTTGGGAGAAAGCTAAAACATTTGTGTTCTTGTCTCTCTTTTTTTATAGTAGTTTGATGAAGTTAACATACACATGCTAATAATGAAGAAAACATCAAGTTAAGATAAATTGTTTAAATACTTCACAAATTTTTATCATGCAACGAAGAATCAATGTAATTAAGCATGCCCTAGATTCTTCAACATGGTATCAAAGCGAGGGTTCCAACAGTCAAAAATAAGGGAAGAAAAGAGACATTCAAGAATCAAGACATCAAAGCAGCTGAATCAAACCCTAGTCATGATTAAACCCTAGATCAGAGATCAGTCTGCAACAACAAGGGTTTCAGATGTCAACAGTCTTCAGATCTCAGGATATGTAACAGCAGTTTTGACAAGTTCATCCACAACTCAGTTTGGATCCTTCTTTATAAAGAACAAAGTCTTAAGATATCATATCTTAGGGGGAACTTGATTCAAAGGAATATATGAGAGTGTATATGAACAATACTCAAATCAGAAGCTATTCTATGGATCATGGCAAGCAACTTCAATTCAATATGTATCAGCAGTTTGTTGGAAGGCAGTCTAAGGATCTCAGTCAATATATCAGCTTCAACAATAGCCAACATGATCAAGGTGAAGATCTTGTCTTCACGTATCAAGTAAGTATCTTTTATTCTATAATCAAGTTTTGGTTTATTGACTTCATCAGTGCAAGAAGATCTATGGGTTAGAGAAGTCATCAAAAGTTCTTGCAGTAGGATTGACAGAATCCTCATGAAGGAGTGAAGTCAGTACATCAAGGTCTCCTTTGAAGTCATGAGAACTCTTAAGGTTCTATGAAATAAGAAAGGAGACATAAAAGGATATACTCTCTGAAATGAAGAGCAGTAGGTGCCAAGGAATGAAGAAACATCTTCATGAGATCTCAGTTACGAGATCTGGGAAAAATGATGATCATTGATATTGATATTGATAAGAAAGGTAACAGATGTCCATGAACAAGAAGGTTACCTCGATCAACAGTCTGTGGTCTCTATGAAGCAATAGAGAAAGGAAAGTTGATAGGACACAAATAAGTGTTGATAAGTAAAGGAAGGTTGACAAGACAGAATAGTACTATGGAAGAGGAACTCATATCACTGGAAGGATGGAGGAAGCTGAGAAAAGGATCAAGGGAAAGAGGGAGTAATAGATCTCCACTATGAATGAGATGGTATCCCTCTCAAAAGGATCCTATCAGAAGTCCCTGCAGATATGAACATAGTAAGAAGATGCATCGTGGCATCATGGAAGCAAGAGCTCGTATGGAATCATGAAGAACATAGCTCTTGGGAATCTCGATGTACATTGAAGGAAAAGGAAGAAGTCATCCAAGGAAAAAATTTCCAGATGGGGATATACTAGATCCTGAAAGATATTTGATAAGAGATCTCAACGGAGGATCTCCTAGTCCGGGAAGGCAGCACATGTCTCATCAGAAATTCCAACTCTTGGAACTCATGAGATGGTGGTTCAATGACATGAAGAATGAAGTAGACCAAGGGATTGAAGATCTTTTCAGTCAAGGAAGCTACAAGAAAATACCTAAAGGAAAATGAGGTATGTATGATTGTATTTGCATTTTCATTTGATATTGTAATGTCATGATAAAATGGATCAAGCATGATCAAAAGGGAATAGATCTCCTCCTCTAAAAGGATGCAGAAATACATAAGTCATACCAAGATGAAATCAACATAATATGTCCTCATAATATGAGGTAGTTGATGACCATTTAAGAACTATGAGAGCTCCTGGGAATGAAATATATGAGGATGCAAGAGATCGTGACGTATGCAACCTTAATGAAGGCAATCAACATCCATAATATCAGGAAGACTTGACCAGTAAATCTCCTCGAAAGACGTGAAGACTTTGATGGAAGTTTGAAAGGATGAGGACCCTTGACAACAGATATCATTGGGAGATGTTTCAACATGTATGCAGGATGATTAGTACCTACAAGAATATGTCACTGAAAGAAGGCCATCACCAAAAGGTAATATGTAAATTGTTTTTGGTGTCTGACCTCTTGGAAAACTCTGGGTATGTGTGCAGTATCAAGGAAAGGAAAGTTGTGAAGGATGTCACAACTATGTATCTTGTGTTCTAGAGAAATCATTATTGAATGAAAGTGAAGATAGATGAGCTTTTGAAGGAAGCCCCAGATGTAAATCCAAGGAGGATACTTTTCGGGAAAGAATGAATGACAAGACAAAGGAAAGTGATGGATGGTTTGACCCTACGTGTGAATAAATTGATGACATAAAAGTTTTGAATCATTAGTCAACTAGAAGACCCTATAAAGCACTGATGATAGAGTCCCTGGGTAAGAGGGAGCTCTAGGAAGTTCCTATGAGCAAAGGAACTCGAGCAAGTTTATGAGTAAAGAGAAACTTTGAACTCATCCCTGGTTAAGAGGGAGAGTTAGACACGACATTCTTGTCTTCAGTTTGGAAGAAATAATGGAGGATTGTGCAATCATCTGGCATCTGACACTCTTTGAGGATGTGGTAGGGAATCCAAGACAAGAGTACGAAAGAGGACCGATATTCCTAAGGGATGGGAACCCAAGATAAGAATAGTCCTAGTAGGGCATACTTGGAGAACACTCGAGTGGGTATGACCTTAAGAGAGACAATGATGATGCATGTCTATCAGTTATTGGGCTTGCCAACATTGTGTACTATGATCTAAGAAAGATATAGAGTTGTTAGTCAAGGCCTTGCTAAATGGAAACAATGTTGGTTGAAATGATGCTATGATAGATGGATTGCAAATCCGATTCTTCTTATGAGAAATTATTCATATTTAGAATGACCAAGTACCATTATGAATACCTCCCTAGTTAAGAGGGAGTGTTGAAGAAAGTGTAACTAGGTTCGGTCTTCATAATGACATGATCTTTGTATTTGATGTAATAAAAGGAAATAATTTATTTTTGTAATCTTGCTACATGGGTTTCATGAGCAAGAAGTGTCTCTAAGTAAAAGACTTCTTCTTGATGTCTTTAAGATTTATTATAAATGTCAAATAGTCATGTCATGTGTATACAAACTCTTTATGAGTTCATGTAAATATGTACAAGTCTTCAAAGTTGTGTAACAACCCTCCAAGACCAAGATCAATGCCTCAAAAACAAACCTACCAAAGTCTGCAAGCGAAAACAAGGAAGAATAAGTCGGCTCCAGATATGAATTAAATACATAAATGAAAGTTATGTCATCTTGGTAAAAGGACATGTCGGTTCATGAATGTATGTCAGCTCAATATAGGAGGCTAACCACTATAAATACCCATGAAGGGTCAACAAAAATCACACGAAGAAAATATGGATGCCTCTGATATTTCGCATGGAGAAGAGGAGTCGCAGTTAGGGATTGACTGCACCTCGTTTGGGGTTTAGGTGCAGTGAAAACCTTGCATAAATGGATCAGAATAATCTTGTATAATAGATGTTGTAATGATTGAAGGATTAGACATTCTCGGCATTTCTATTTTAAGTACATAGATCTACCTAGACATATCTCAACTGCACAGCTAAGTGATCTCGGCATACCTGTAAGGATCTCAGTTGAATGGAGCAGCGAAGATCTCGGACAAAGGCATAGTGTGTTAATGGATCTTGCATAGCAGTCTTGACATACCTATGATCTGAAGGTGGTATCCTCGCATGGAGAGAGCAGCAAAGTTTGGGCATGCCACTATCTCATTCTCGGCATATCTATATTTGATAGAAGAATCAAGACAAGCTTCGGATGAGGATGTAGAGATCACGTTAGTCTCAAGGATGGTATTCATGTAGTAGACAGTATATAGTCTCGGTAATGATCACAGTGATATAGAGGGATCATGAATACACCACAGTGAGACTCGAATCTATATCCCACTATCTCGGCATAAGGAGCAGTATTACAGTCTATAAGGAGAAGCAATACTAAAACTCCAGCAAACTGATAATGAAGGAATGATATAGTCCCGGCATCATGAGAATCATTGTCTCAGTGATGATGAAGATATAATGCACAGTCATCATGATGAATACTTCAATGAAGACCTTGTTGACATAATGTAATGACTGTCATAATGAAGATCTCAGTGCATCAATGAAAGCATAGAGATCACAGTGAGGATCTTAATGGATCTCATTGATATGGTGAAGAAGCAACAGTGAAGATCTCAGGGATTCCGTAGTGATGGATTCAATGGTGCAACAATGACGGTGATTTTAGCAGCAATAGAAAGGAGGATTGATATCTTGGTCTTGGAGAGGCAAAGTGTGTCAAGGGTCATGGTCTTGGTATTTGTTAATGGAATCTCTATAAGAAGAATTTACGCATGGGTTTTCCTCTCCAAGAGGGAGAGATTTTGGGTTTTTTATGTTGGCATTATGATACAAGTGTTGTTCTTGATGGCAACTCACTCAGATGAAAGATCAAAGTACTGCATGTTAACAGCAAAGAATTACAGTTCAGGCTACACAGAATGAAGAAAGAAATGTATACACAAGTTCACATTGACCAAGTCGTGTATACACGTAGGTTAACATAACAAAAGGAGTGTATAACGTACACGTGCACTTTCACAGAAAGGAAAGTGCGCATACCTTGGAAAACTAAGTTTTGGTCCAAAGTATTTGGTCCATGGCATTTTGATCCATGGTATTGGTCCATGATATTTGATTCGAGGTATTGACCCTAGGTATTTGATCCAAGGTATTGGTCCTAAGTGGTTTTGGTCCATGGTATTGAGAAAGGCCTAAAACTATAAAAGGAGGAGAAGACCATTAGGCCAAGATATACAAGTATTGAATATCTGATGAAGTGTGAGATCTAGTATGCAGGTTATGGGTTTATGATGCTCTGCTTGATCTGAACCAAGGATGAACCTTAGCGGTTGATGGAGGACAAGATCTAACGACGGATCGAGATCTTAAGGCTTGGAATGAATTGTCCTTATATGGTTTGATCATGTTTATTCTAGATATGTACATTGACGCATGTGTTGTTCTATAAATATTATGATCTGGGTATAACTGAAGTCTGGAATAGCTGCAACATTGTAAATGAATATTTATAGATGTATACGCTGGTTGACTTTGCTAAAAGCGTGTATACACATAGGTTCGACACATTGAAGCAGCGTATAACTTATGAACTATGATGTTTGAAGTTACAGTTGGTTCTGGTTGTTGATGCAGAGTTCTGGGTTTTGCTTTATGTTCTAGTGACTACATTCTGGTAACAGTGTTCAGATTGATTGGGTGTGATTTGCTTTAGTGTTGATGGATGAAATCTAATGATGGATCAGGATCATAATGACTTATCATTATGTGATCTGATAATGGATGGGCTAGATCTGATCACTAACACATGTTTTATCCTCTATGTGTGATTATGTCTGAATTCCGGAAGTGCAGCAAAGTGTTTGCAGATCTATACACTGGTTTGCTTCAGAGAAGTTGCGTATACACACAGGTTGGCTTATGCCAAATAATGTATACACTCTGAAGCATGGTTTTAAGATTACAATTGATTCTGAATGATAATGTAGTGATCTGAACTCATATCTGTGTATTTTTTACAGTGATCTATCTGTTCCAGTTGTTTGATTGAATTTGATAAAGTTTGAATGAATGGTTGATTCAGCTATGATAGAGGTTCAATAAGTGTTTGATTCAGTTGTGTCATAGATTCATGGGGTTTCAGTGATTGATTGAGTTTGGTTGATTCAGAAAGTAATGATTGAGTTTCAGTGATTGCAGTGGTGATTGATTTTGAGCTTCAATGTTGTTGATGGGTCCAATATGAAAATTGGATGAAACATGGCCTTCATATTATGATGTTGTGTTCCAGGAGTATCCAGTATGAAAATTTATGAAATGTGGTCCCTGGAGGAAGAGAGAAGGTTGTAGCCTTCTGTAGGTTGCCGCGTATGTGCTTGTAAACATATCGGCTAGCACAAGATCTAGGGGGTTGTAGCTCTCTTCCAGTAGAAGCTGGAAAATGAGAGAAGGTTGTAGCCTTCTGTAGGTAGAAGCCTGCATACTGGTATGAGTCTGCACCAGTACAATGTTGTAAACAAATTTTATTATTATTAAAAGAAGACAGAGACGACAACAGCAGGTGGTTTTTACCCACATTGGGTTTCCACCTTACATCTTGGTGTTCATGTGTGTTGCTTATGCGTGATGGTTTAATCTGTTATTAACTACATATAGTTACTTCTTAATGTTTAATAAAGCACTGATGCGCAGACTAAAGATCAACATATGATGAATTAACTGAATCATTAGTTTGTTTGATATATGCTTGTTTCCTTAAACACAGTTGCGTGTACACGTTAGTTGCCCACATGGAAGTAGCGTATATAAATTTGAGTATGAAAAGACAAATATTATTGACCTAACTAATACTGAATCATGCCCCCCGCCCCCCCGCCCCTCTTAGTATTATTTCCAACAATTGGTATCAGAGCAGGTCCTTTGGTAGAAGCTTGATCGCTTGAAGGAGATCCATAGAACAATGGGATAGAAAGCGCCTTAGAAGAAGAAGACATCTCAAAGGAACTATGACAGTGGGAGAGTCGATTGGGAATTATGTAGAAGCAACTCTTCAGATTCAGAATCACCTCAGAATGAAGATAAACAAGCAAAAGAACTATCAGGTATGAATTTTTTATCCTCTGGTGATACATTTCTATGTCCATTTGAAGATGATGAAAGTGATAGAAAAACAACTAAATTTGCTCTTGTGGGTGAGGAAGAAAGATATCAAATAGAGGCAGAATTTAAAAGGCTTACGGAAAAAATTAGAAATCAACAAGATCTATTAGACAAAAGGGAATATGCCTTCAAAGAAGAAGCTACCAAACTAAAATCTCAACTAGAGGAAGGAAACAAAGTAAGGAAGCAATTCAAGGAAAAGGAAGATCAATGTCAAAAGCTGCAGGATGAAGTGACATCATTAAGAAATGAAGTACATGAAAGAAGCACAACAATCAAGAAACTCAGAGATAGATCCAGTTACTATGAAAGTCTTGAAGCTAAGATCCTCTTTCTAAAAGAAGATCTTGAAAAATCAAATAAGCAGAATAAAGAACTACTCCAAGCTCTCGAAAAACAAGAAAACGAAGTCCTTGAATTAAGGCATCAGATGGAAGAAGGAAGAAAAGCTGAAGGAATCATGAAGAAGCAGTATCTTGAAAAAGAAGAGCAACATCAGGTTGAGATAAATATTCTAAAAGATAAATTAGAAGAAAAGGATAAGCTCTTACGATTTCAAGATAGTACTAAGATTTTGGATGATATTCTTGGTAGTCAAAGGTCTCCTGCCATCAAATCTGGTCTTGGTTTCCATGAATTTGTTGAAGGTGAATCTAGCTCACAAGCCAAGGCAAGAAACTCTAATGTAAAACTTGAAAAGCTCAACAAGGAGATTAGAGGTCAACTCCATTAACAACCAAGGAAATAAATTCTTCAAAGAAAATCTTTTAGTCCTAACTATGCAAGTGATAGTCGGTCATTTCCCCAAATGAATAATGTTGAATGCTTTATATGTCATAATCTTGGACATGTTGCAGCAAGATGCGGAAGGAGAATGGTTCAAGACCATCACACAGAAAGATCATCAGCTTCCAGGTACTTTAAGGGATATTGTTTTTCTTGCAATATGTTTGGTCACAAAGCCATTGACTGCTATAGAAGAAATATGAAACATGTAAGATGTTATGCATGTAACAAGTTTGGACATATAGCAAAGGAATGCAGGAGGAAATTTCAGGCACCATACCAAAAGGAGAAAACATCATCACACTCGAAGATATGGAAGAAGAAGGAATTACAGTTAGAAAAATGTGGCGTGGCATAATGTACAGACATAACAAACTCAGGGGGGCTGAAGTGTGAAAATTCAATGCTCAAAATCTCATACGCAAGTTTCTTGAAGACAAGTCACGTATATACGTGAGTTAGAAGCTTCACATTCGTGTCTATGAGGTTTGAGAAAAATGTAGTGGGACAGACTCGGAAAAACTGATTTGATATGATTCAGACAATTATCCATTATCTCTTCTCTTGTGATGATAGATGACTACAGTCTGTGGATGTTATTTAGAAGTGTTTTTCACAATTTGTTGATAACTTGATGTATATCTAATTGATGATGATGCCTTGATACTTCTTACTAATATATGCAATGATCAGATCTGACAGTGAACAGAAGGAACAAGTTCAGGGGGAGAACATGCTATGCTTCTAATAAATCATTGTTGGCATTATGTTTAGAAGTCTTTGGTACCTAATCAATGATCATGTGGCTAAAGTGTTTTAAATGATACATCTTGCTATGTGATGGTTATGAGTTACCCATGAGGAAATCTCAGATGATACTTTTATTGATTCAGATCAGATTTATGGATGATTTTTTGATGATGGATATAGTATATATATGTAGCTTATATGGTGATCTTCATAAGGACAAGGAGAAGTACAAAGCTTGAGTACACAGCTTCATTATTTGATGATGAGCCACTTATTTCCTCTAAGTTGTTGTCATCATGCCTCCAAAGATGCATAAAGTTCATATGGTGCAGATATGATGCAGGATTCCTATAGTTCTTGGCTATCACATGGTTGAGGATTGATGTTGTTGATGATATCAAGAAATCTTGACAAATGACCATGAACTCATGGTTTTCTAGATAAATATTGCTATGTTGGATACATGGATGATTACTTAAGTTGCATATTGACAAATATTGTTGGTTGGCCAAGAGATTAGTGTTATTGTAGGTCTCATGAAGACATATCTATTTGAAGACATGGATATTCAAAGACATGGCTTACTTAGTCATATAATGATGATGAGTTCTTACCTTATGATGATAGGTTGATACTCACATATGTCAATTATCATGGTTGATGCTTATCAGATATGGGATGTTCCCTAGTGATGATACATGATTGATATATTGAAGGTTCTTGTGGAAAGATCATGCAGTTCTTGATAATGATGTTATGATCATGGATGATGTCTATGGTATTTTCACATACATATGATATGATGTGAATGACTTGGTGCTACCACTTGGAGATATGACATTTTCTTAGTTGATTCATGGAAGGTTATGGAAACGAAGCAAGTTGATCTTGATGAGATCAAGAGGATGAGTTGATATCTATATGCAGACATACTTTGTCACAGGTTGATGATATTTACATTGTCATATCTTGGGAACTAATGATGGACATATTCAGGTTGTTGGTCTAGATGCTGTTGACAGAGGCTTATGGAGTAGATCATACATGGTGTATGATAGTTACTGAAGACTATCATGGTCTTGTTTTAGATATTTGGTCTCTGTTATATAAGTCATGTACATATTTTAATGTAAAGGTCATGAAAAGACCTAATTTGTAACCCCTCTATGCATGGGATGGATGATGTAATATTTGTGTTTTGCCATGTATAAATGATTGTATATCCCCACTTGTTTGGGAGATGGATGTATGTATGAGTCATTGGTGATAGGAAGGTCATTTGTGATATATGTATAGAGTCATGTTCTTCTTTTAGAACATCTTCTTGCAGACCTTGCTTATGCTCAGGGGGAGCATGGACTCGATCATGGGAGCTCAATCAACACACTTCAGCATATCAGAGATTTCAGGATGCACTCAGGGGGAGCATGACCCTTTTCCCTTGATGTCAAAGGGGGAGAGTGACTTGATGTGGTTGTTGTTGCCATCAAGTCCAAAGGGGGAGATTGTTGGCATTATGATGTATGTGTTGTACTTCATGGCAACCCACTTATAGCAGAACAACTCTCTTATATATGGTAACTAGATGAATCTACAAAAGAGATATGAGATGTGACAGAATACATGGTAGTTGTGTTAACAAATGTGGCCAGTTCAAAGGAATCAGTTCAGAAGTAATGTACAATGGCAACTCACTAACATGACAGTTCACAGTGCAGCAAGTTAACAACAAAGAATTGTTGCCATCAAGTCCAAAGGGGGAGATTGTTGGCATTATGATACAGGTGTTGTCCTTGATGGCAACTCACTCAGATGAAAGATCAAAGTATTGCATGTTAACAACAAAGAATTATAGTTTAGGCTACACAGAATGAAGAAAGAAATGTATACACAGGTTCACATTGACCAAGCCGTGTATACACGCAGGTTAACAAAAGCAAAAGGAGCGTATAATGCAGACACGCACTTTCACAGAAAGGAAAGCACGTATACCTTGGAAAACTAAGTTTTGGTCCGAAGTATTTGGTCCATGGTTTTTTGATCCATGTTATTGGTCCATGATATTTGATTCGAGGTATTGACCCTAGGTATTTGATCCAAGGTATTGGTCCTAAGTGGTTTTGGTCCATGGTATTGAGAAAGGCCTAAAACTATAAAAGGAGGAGAAGACCATTAGGCCAAGATATACAAGTATTGAATATTTGATGAAGTGTGAGATCTAGTATGCAGGTTATGGGTTTATGATGCTCTGCTTGATATGAACCAAGGATGAACCTTAGCGGTTGATGGAGGACAAGATCTAATGACGGATCGGGATATTAAGGCTTGGAATGAATTTTCTTTATCTCGTTTGATCATGTTTATTCTAGATCTGTATACTGACGCATGTGTTGCTCTATGAATATTATGATCTGGGTATAACTGAAGTATGGAATAGTTGCAACATTGTAAATGAATATTTACAGATGTATACGCTAGCTGACATTGATAAAAGCGTGTATACACGCAGGTTCGACACATCGAAGTGGCATATACCTTATGAACTATGATGTTTGAAGTTACAGTTGGTTCTGGTTGTTGATGCAGAGTTTTGGGTTTTTCTTTATGTTCGGTCACTTCATTCTGGTAACAGTGTTCAGATTGATTGGGTGTGATTTGCTTCAGTGTTGATGGATGAAATCTAATGATGGATCAGGATCATAATGACTTATCATTATGTGATCTGATAATGGATGGGCTAGATCTGATCACTAACAAATGTTTTATCCTCTATGTGTGATTATGTCTAAAGTCTAGAAGTGCAACAAAGTGTTTGCAGATCTATACGTTGGTTTGCTTCAGGGAAGCTATGTATACACGCAGGTTGGATTATGCCAAATAGCGTATACACTCTGAAGCATGGTTTTAAGATTACAACTAATTCTGAATGATAATGTAGTGATCTGAACTCAGATCTGTGTATTGGTTACAGTGATCTATCTATTCCAGTTGATTGATTGAATTTGATTAAGTTTGAATGAATGGTTGATTCAGTTGTGATAGAGGTTCAGTAAGTGTTTGATTCAGTTGTGTCAGAGATTCATGGGGTGTCAGTGATTGATTGAGTTTGGTTGATTCAGAAAGTAATGATTGAGTTTCAGTGATTGCAGTGGTGATTGATTTTGAGCTTCAATGTTGTTGATGGGTCCAGTATGAAAATTGGATGAAACGTGGCCTTCAGATTATGATGTTGTGTTCCAGGAGTATCCAGTATGAAAATTTATGAAACTTGGTCCCTGGAGGAAGAGAGAAGGTTGTAGCCTTCTGTGGGTCGGTGCCTACGTGCTAGTAAGCATATCGGCAAGTACAGAGCTACGGGGTTGTAGCTCCCTTCTAGTAGAAGTTGTAGAACGAGAGAAGGTTGTAGCCTTCTGTAGGTAGAAGCCTGCGTACTGGTATGAGTCTACACCAGTACAATGTTGTAAACATATTTTATTATCATTAAAAGAAGACAGAGACGACAGCAGCCAGTGGTTTTTACCCACATTGGGTTTCCACCTTACATCTTGGTGTTCATGTGTGTTGCTTATGCGTGATGGTTTACTCTATTATTAACTGCATATGGTTACTGCTTAATGTTTAATAAAGTACTGATGCACAGACTAAAGATCAACATATGATGGGGGCTCTGCGGAAATTCTCTGAAAGCGAGATGGCTAGGGTATTGGACGCCGCCGACATACTGCACAGCGCAGAGGCAGAATCGACCGAGCTTTCATGGAGGTTAATCGTCGGACCAGCCCAACTAAACACGCCGAAACGGATCTGGTACAGCAGAGGTCGAGAACATAAACCCTCTGCAACGAATCAAGCCGCGGATGGAAAATGATTTGTTCACAAGTCATGGACGGAAACTGAAACAATGGCGAGGGTTCCCGGAGATCTGAGCGACGCAGCCACGGTGAAGGCAGAGGTTGGGGGCGCGAGAGCAGCTAGCCCGCAAAGGAAATCAAATGAAGGGTTGCCGAAATCAACTGCGCAGAGATGGAGTCGGCTCCGCGGCGGGCCAAAAAACAAATTCTTCATGGCAAATCGGCTCCTGACGACAGATCGACCTTCTTACAGGTCTCAGGCGCATCCTCTGCCCCAAGGTTTTTTCTCCCAGGTATTGCCAGAACCAAACAAACTTCGATATGGCGTAGGGGTTTCAACACGCCTTCGATCAGATCTACAAACCTATCTAGTTTCAGTCATGCAACAAGACAAAGCGCCCTGGTTGGGAACGGCCGCTCCAACAAGCGCCGCACAGATCGACACGCCTCCCAACCGACCAGATCCTGCAAAGACAGGGTTGTATAAGAGCAATCCACTGTGCAGGGGTACAGATCTGGCTCAAAAAAGGCTCCACAGCACCGATCTAATCCATACAGATGCAGATCTGATTCAGATCTTCATTAAATCGATTGAAGGAAAACACTACTGCATGCGGCTCAGAAAGGCAACAAGAATCCATGAGTTAAAAAAGGAAATACAGGGTCGCCATGGAATCCCAGAACGATTACAAAACCTCATTTACTCAGGGTTCAGTTTGCAAGACAACAAAACCCTGCAGCATTATGGCATAGCCAATGACTCAACCATTAATCTAACTCTCTGACTGCGTGGCGGAAGCTCTGGAACCAGCTCTAAAAATACAGGTTCCTTTCGCGATGCAGTAAAAGGAAAGGGAGAAAAAATGAAAAATAAAGCAGCACCAACAACAGAATTGCCAGGACCCTACATCGTCGAACAAAAGCCAGAATCACCAACTCTGCAAGTATCTATGCCGGAGGTAAATGACCTATACACTGATTTATCTAATACTGCAGTTATATGTAGATTCAATGGCTTCTGGCCAAAATCAGATGCCCTGCATCAATGGATCTACTCAACATGGACACCTAACTGTGAAATTTATCTCTGCCCTAAAGGGTTTTTCATAGTTAGATTTGATACAGAACAGGAAAGGGACAGCATTATCAAACAGGGGCCTTGGTTCTGGGGCAGTGCTGGCCTCTTCACCACACCCTGGTTCTCGGATTTTGATGCTACTACAATGATAGTCTCAACCATGCTTGTATGGGTAAGGCTACATGGGCTCCCATTGCATTTCTGGCATCAAAAAGTGTTAATCGCCATTGGGAATTCTCTAGGGAAATTCCTAAAAACGGATGAAGACAGAGCAATCAGGGGAATCTTTACATTTGCCAGAATATGTGTAGAAGTGGATTTGAGTCAGGGGCTACCTGACCACATCACGCTAAACTTCAATAATACTCAATGGATACAGCAGCTTGACTACGAAAACACAGCATTCCGGTGCAGGAACTGTATGCAGACAGGGCATCTTCAATATGATTGCCCATCAGCTCAAAAGGACCCTAGGAAAACTAAGAAACAACAAAAAAATCCCAAAGGCTGGCAACACACAGAGCCATTGGAAGAAGAGGACATAAAGGAGGAACCCACAGAGAACCAGATGGAACCAGAATCTCAAATGGGACAGAAACAAACTCAGGAAGCGAATACCCTTTCTACTCATACGGGGCTGATCATTACAGATCTACATCAAGAGTTGCAAATGGAAGTAAGTGGCATAAAGAGAACCCATGAATCAGAGGGCTCAGAATCAGACAAAGAACAACAAATGATCACAATGGAAAACCAGCTAGCTACAATTACACCCACAGCTGATTCGGGAGGATGGCGTCGGGTGGAGAAGAAGAAGGGAAGAAAAGAATAGGCTTGCTGGAACATATTTTATTTTTCTGTTACTCTGTTGGATCCTGTCCTTACAGGAATTGATCATTCACTATTTAGTGTTTTTTTTCTTTGTTTTGTTGCCTGTTATTACGGGATCAACCATCTGCATATGCCTATGGCATCTACAAAATGTAATTTTATCAATTATGAATAAAATTACGATTTTTTCCTAGGGGAAAAAAAAAGATCAACATATGATGAATTAACTGAATCATTAGTTTATTGGATATACGCTTGTTTCCTTAAACACAGTTGCGTGTACACACTGGTTGCCCACATGGAAGTAGCGTATATAAATTTGAGTATGAAAAGAAAAATATTATTGACCTGACTAATACAGATTCACCCCCCCCCCCTCTCAGTATATATTTCCAACATTTGATAGCAGTTTGATGAAGTTAACATACACATGCTAATAATGAAGTAAACATCAAATTAAGATAAATTGTTTAAATACTTCACAAATTGTTATCATGCAATGAAGAATCAATGTAATTATGCATTCCCTAGATTCTTCAATAGAAAGTCTCAATATATCATTGCCCTGGTATGAATTCTCACTGTAGCCAACAAAATTACCCTTTTTCCCAGGTGGTTCCAACTCTTTCCTTTTCTCTTTTGGCACATGAACAAAAACAGGACAACCAAAGATCCTCAAATGTTCATCATTTGGTCTCTCACATGTAAAGACTTCTTCGGAAGTCTTATAATCCAAAATTCAATGTGGGCATCATTTTTTAACGTATACAACAGTTCTTGTATCTCATCCCCAAATAAACATAGCCAAGCCTTGATCATGAAGCATAGCGTTATTGGCTTCCATAATAGTTTTGTTCTTTCTTTTAACAATTCTATTTTGTTCGAGGTAGTCTGAAACTATTAGCTCCCTCTTAATTCAACCATCCTTATATAAATCAATCAGATCATTGGATACATATTCCCCACCATTATTGGACCTTAGAGTTTTGATTCTTCTTCCTATAGAATTTTCAACCTGTGCTTTCAATTCATGAAACTTCTCAAATACTTTATCATTGGTCTTTAAGAGATATATCCATGTTTTGCGAGAATAATCATCAATGAAAGATACATAATACAAGCATCCACCCAAGGTCTTATCAGGCATGGGCCCACAGACATCAAAATGCACAAGGTCCAATATTCATTTGGATCTACTAGTGCATCTTCCTTTAACATTTTTCCCAAGGGAACATCCTTTGCACACTCCATCATGGTTTGTTTTAAGTTCAGGTACACCTTTAACAAAATCTTTCAATCTAGCCAAATCTTTGTAATGCACATGAGCATACCTTCGATGCCAAATTTCACTAAGTTCAGTAGTGTTATGTAGAATAGCTTGGATTGAGTGACTAAGGAGATGATATAGACCTCCAATTCATACCCCAATGACTTTCGCAATTTCAAAGAATGCATTTTTTTCCATACTATGACTTCTCCATCAACAAAAGAAAATCTATATCCTTTGTCTTCAATAGATGATATGGACAACAAATTCTACTTCAAACCAAGAACATATAAAATATTTGTAATAGATACATTACCTTTGAATTCCAATTAGAAGGATGACGCACAAATTTCCTTGACTTCATATTTTCCATTATCTCCAAGCTCAACCTTTTGAGTAATCTTCTTTTCAATCAATTCAAATAGATGTTCATGACTTCAGTCATGTGCCTAGAAGCACCAATTTCCACTAACCAAATTTCATCATGACTTTCAATGGAACCTATAACAACATAATAAAATGAGTATTCATAATCAGAATCATGTCTCTTATGTCTCCCTTTTGAAGATGGCTCATTTAGATGAGCAATAGAAGCTTGATGTCTTCCTCTACTTTTACGGTCATCATTTCTTTTATAGTCGTCTCTTTGATTATTTTGAGGACAATGGGCTTGAAAATTAAAACATTGAACATTTGTTAAATAATTTGTATCTCTTCTATCTCGAGAGGGAGGAGGAGGTCTTCTTTGTGAAGCAATTTCCTTTCTTTAATCTAATTTTGGAGTAGACCTTGTGTTTGATCTATTTATAGAACTTATTTGAAACTTTCCAAAATTATGTTTCCTTCTCTTGGCACTTATTGAATATGTTACAAAGGCTTTTATACTTGGATCTTCAGTGTCTCCTCTAGAAAGGAGCCTTGATTCTTCTTGATTACATGTTTCTCATAACTTGTCAAAAGATGGAGTAGTTTCCCTTGCACTAATACCTGATGCAAATGAATCCCAAGATCTAGGCAGGCCACCCAAGGCTACAACTACCAATTCCTTATCGGAGACTTCTTCTTCAATGGCTTTGAGTTGGTCTCTTATTTGAGATATCTTGATAAAATATGATGCCACCGTGTTTTTAATCTTAATATTGTGAATTTGTCCTCTTATATTGATCGATTGATTGACATTGTTGATGGTGTATAATCCAATAATAGCATCATACATAGACTTGGTAGTTTTATGTTCAGTAATATAGGGAATCAAATGATCCCTAACAGAATCTAATATGATGCTCCTTGCCAAAATATCATCTTCATGAAACTTATCTTTTCATGTTTGATCAAATGGTTCAGTGAAAGTACCTGTAACAATTCACAAGGCTTTGTTTATTTCAAGAATTATTTCAACCCTGGCCTTCCATGCCTTGTAGTTAGTAGCTCCTTCAAGCTTGCTTTCAGCCTTCATGAAGGAATTCCTTGTGAATATTGTTGGTCACAATAGAAAATAGAATTAAAAACTCTTTAAAGTACCCTTTAGATGCCCTTCAAGTGCTTTTCAAGATGATTTCACAACTCATTTTTCTTTGCCAAAATTATGATACCATGTTGATTTTTTAGTGAAGCTAGGACTAGAATAGTTTTCCACAATTGATAACCACTTCTAATGATATTAATAGTCCTTATTTTATTTTCCAATCATAAATTAGTTATACATGAAAAACTTCAACCATATAATTCTTCAATTAGAGTAGTAACAAGATATCACAGTAAACAATGAACAGTAGACAAGAGACACCAAGAATTAGGCTCACA
The DNA here is from genome assembly GCA_031772625.1 of Pinus tabuliformis. Classification (NCBI taxonomy): domain Eukaryota; kingdom Viridiplantae; phylum Streptophyta; class Pinopsida; order Pinales; family Pinaceae; genus Pinus; species Pinus tabuliformis. The sequence continues at coordinate 120,407,561 of CM062813.1, forward strand.
GCTAGGGAAAAACCCACAAGGGGAAAACCCAACCAAAGTCTTTCCTTATGAGAGAGATTTTGTTCAATAGTACATCAAATAATATTCCAATGAATTCAAATCTAACATCAACATTGTCCCAAGTCAAAATCCAGTCAATAGGAGAGAGAAATTCAACATATGGTCAACGAAAATAGTTTGCACAGAGAGGCCAAATTTCATCCTTGAGGTGACTAATCAGATAGATCGAAATTCAGTCTTGAGGTAGTCACAAAAAGTCAACACACTAGTCAAATAAAATTCGTTCAAACAAACTGTGGATGTGGTCACACAGGTCAACATCTAAATGCAAGAGCAAAATCATAGTCCCAAAAGATTAATGAACTTTTGAAGTATTTGGGCTTCCAAGATGATTTGAATAGAGGTCAAACATTTTCCAATAAGCCCAACTCAAATGTAGTCAATGCAACTAAAAGAATATTTCTTTTTCCTTTGCACATGTGGTATCTCTCTTTCAATTTCATATCAAACTTGCTTGATGATGGTGTTCCAAATTAGTGCCAACGCTGCCCAATATATATGAGTGTGAGGAGGGATAATTATACTAAGCATGGCTGACTTTTAGGGTGTGAGGCCTACCTGGTCAAACATCAAGTTTTGAATTTCTCCAATGTTTTCAATGAAGAATATTGAGTGTAGCTACACCAATTTCTAACATGATGTACCACCAAATTGCTGAGAATTTCATTTTTCCCTTCTATCACATACTTTTTCATACAAAATTTCCATGTATGTCAGATAGAGTCAGAGCATAATTATAGGATATTGATGATTGGTTCACAACCACATATTCAACATATTTCAAGGTATTTTGAGCTTGTATGCCTCCTCACCATCTTTCTATGTTTATTACAAATAAGATATTTTTGCAAGAAGTTGTGTACTTGATCCAAAAGGGATCCTAAAAACCCTCTATGTCTTCAAAGTAAAAATAAAAAACTATCGCAAAGGATGAACCTTTAAAAATGGCAGAAAACACTATCGGGAGAGAAAAACATGAAGAAAATGATGAAAACAGAGCTATCGGTGGCTTAAACAACTTTGCACAGGAGCCGTCGAGTCTGGCCAATCAACGGTCCAGATCCGATCGACATATTGCAATCGGTGGTGGCAATACAAGGTTATCGGAGGCGGCCCTATGAACGTTGCGACAACGATCAACGTGAGTCAACGAGGACCGCCGATCAAGCACGCATATCGACGGCCCAGGTTAGCTTGCGATATTGCATCGACAAAACACAAAGGGAAAGGCTTACAGAGGACCGAAGACTGTGCAACATGCGATTGCGATATATTGCATCACATTATCGCATCGGAGTAATATAAAGGAGTGGGGTTGATACACTTGCGACTTGCGATAGCCGGACCTGACGGAGATTATGGATGATATTTGATATATTTTGAGATCCAGAAACAAGTTTTTTCTATGTATTTTGCATTTTCGTTAAATAAATGAAATGCACCCGATGCAATATATATCTAGACCCGATGGAACTTATAGACGTGAATATATAACATTTCAAGTCCGATATGAGCCATTTTGTTGGGATTTTCTTTTTATTTGGGATTTTTATCAATAAACCCAAATACAAAGGAACCCGCACCTATGTGACTTGCGATAGCAATTTAAAGGCCGACCTGATGGAATATAGGGTGAAATTAATGATTTTTGCAGTCCGATAAACGACAGATTGGCGGATTTTCCCGTGTTTTAGAGTATTTCTCTGTGTAGACAAAGAACGACCATTTTTGGGATTTCAAAGGTGCCAATGGTCCCTTCCGTTTCTTAACAGGTGGCCACCATACCTGAAGACGTTATACCATGATTGGTTAATGCTTAGAGGGGATTTGAACGGACAGAGGCCGGAAGCCAGAGAGCCTAGAAGAGGAAACGAACAGACAGTGTCGATTGGCTTAAAAGCCACTGAATGACAGAGACAGAGGCAAGCAGTGCTGAGACAGAGAGAAACAGAGACAGAGAGCGAGAGGGAGAGTTTGTGTACTCAGAGAGACTTGAGGGATTCAAGTAAACTCTTGTTGTTTTGTATCTGTTGTGTTGAGACTCAAATTGAGCTCACTTTTGTAAAACTCTGCTCTTGAAGACATAATAGAGAGGTCACCACTGAAGGCTAGACCAAGAGACGTAGCCCAAGAGTTTTGGGTAAACTCCATATTAAACTTGTTTTGTTATGTGTGTTTGTCTATTATGTTTTTCTAACTGCTCATTGTCTATATTATTCGCAATCTTATCGATCAGTTGCACTAAGTAATATAGGAAAATCCATGCACATGAGTCTATAATACCTTAATATTATTCTAAGAACTCATTTTCAGATCAAGTGGTATCATAGATTTAGGTTTGCTAAGGTTAGACAAGCTTGTGCTGGATTCTTGAATGCTAACTAGGTCAAAGCTCAAAATAGGAAAAGGAGAACTTGTTGAGGCCAATCCAGAAATTGGAAGAGTCTATCCTCGAAGGAAAATGGCAGAAGAAATTCCCTTGGGAGCAGAATCTCAATTCATGGACAGTTTCATGGCCATGCGAGCCATGGTGGAAGAGATGTATCGGGAATTTAAGAAAGGTCGAGGTGAAAGCACTTCAGCATCTCAACCAGATAAAGGAGAAGAGGAACCTCTTATAGATTCCCATCCAGAAGGCAAAGGAAAAGAAGAGAGGCCTTCTCCACCATCTACTCCATCATCACCATCCTCATCATCTTCTTCACATAAAACTAGCCCTAAAAAGAAAAAGAAGAAAATTGTTGTGATTAAATTAGATGTGAAATTTGATTTGCCAATTTATGATGGTGAATTAAATGCATAAAAGCTAGATAACTAGATTAGACAGATTGATGTATATTTCAGGGTGCATAACATTAATTCAAAAAGGAGAAAGTAACTGTCCTAGTGTGGTGGGAAGGAAAGACACAAGTTGATCTGAAGAGACATGGTAAAATTCTTTCTACCTAGAATGAATTTGTTTCTGCCATTAAAAAACAGTTCTATCCTCTAGCTTATATGCAGCAAGCAATGATGAGTTTGCAAACTCTTCGCCAATTAAAGGGCCAAAGTGTACAAAGCTATACCCAGGAATTTAGAAAAAGAGCTTTAACTCTAGGCATATCTCTAGACTCACTTGAAACTTTGTTGAGGTATATAGGTGGTCTACATAGCTATTTGAGGCACACCATTCTCATGTTTAACCCCACTAGCCTAGATGATGTATTAGTTCAGGCTACACATCTAGAGGTTAGAGGCAAGAATGTGAACCCAGAGATTGGGGGATCATCAAAACCCTTTGCAAGCAAGAACAAGGAAAAGAAGAAGCAAAAATGGAAGGAGAGGAAGTCAAACATTGTACAGAAAGACAAACCTTCATGCACTCATTGCAAGAAGGATGGACACGATGATGAACACTACTGGTCTTTACATCCAAAGCTAAAACCCAAGAAGTTCAGTGGTAAGAAGAAGAAGACTGTTGTTTCTATTCAAAAAGACTTGGGGTCAGACTCAGGTGATGAAACAACAGTCACAGCCACAAGTATAAAAGGTAAAAATTCTGAAGCATCTACAAGTAATTCTGCACAATCTATTGATAATGAAGTAAATGAGAGGAAAAGACATGAGATTTTTCATATTAGAGTTATTTCCAAGCACCAAAATATTGATACTTTATTTGATAGTGGTTCACAAGTAAACTTGATTTCTGAAACAATTGTAAAGAAGTTGGGCTTACCAACAACACCTCACAAGAAGCCATATCCATTAGGATGGGTATGTGATAAAGTAAAGCTACAAGTGACTAGACAATGTAAACTTAGGTTTGCTATTGGGTCAACTTTTGTAGATGAGATTGAGTTAGATATAGTTCCCTTGGATATATGTGGTATTGTTTTAGGAATTCCTTACTTGTATGATAGAAAAGCCATTTTCTATAGAACTGAAAATAAGTATCAACTCACAAAAGATGGAATAGAATATACTGTAAGAGCTCATCAACTCAAAAATAACTATTGTCTCATAAACTTAGGGCAGATGAAAAGAATTGTAAATTCATGCAAGCAATTTTTGCTAATGGTTGTAAAGGAAAAGAACCCTGATAAAACCATTGTATTTGAAGGCTGTGATGATAAACAAAAAGCTGATTTAGATAAAGTTGTTTCAGAATATGATATCCTATTTCAAGAACGTAAAGGTCTGCCACCCAAAAGGGAAATAGTACATGATATTCATTTTCAGCAAGATGCTCCATTGCCTAACATCGGAATGTACAGGTTATCCACTTTAGAGAATGCAGAGATCAAGAAGAAGGTATAGGAGCTGCTCGATAAAGGGTTCATAAGACCAAGCACATCACCTTGTGGATCTCCAATCGTACTAGTGAGAAAGAAAGATGGTTCATGGAGGATGTGCATTGATTACAGAGCATTGAATAAACTAACGATCAAGAATCGTTATCCTCTTCCTCGCATTGATGATCTATTAGATCCGCTGAAAGAAGTTGTTTACTTTTCCAAGTTGGACTTGCGTGGTGGCTATCATCAGGTCAGAGTTGCAGAACAAGATGCATGGAAGACTACTTTCAAAACATAGCAAGGGTTGTAAGAATGGCTGGTTATGCCTTTTGGCTTAACTAATGCTCCTGCCACTTTCATGAGAGTTATGAATGATGTACTCTGACCTTTTATTGATGATTTTGTAATTGTATATGTAGATGACATTCTTGTTTTCAGTAAAACATGGGAAGAACATTTGAACCATGTAAAGTAGACTTTGGATGTTTTGAAAAGAGAAAATCTCTATGTGAATTTATCAAAATGTGAATAAAAAACATCTTTAAATTATTTGGGTCATATTGTAGGGGGTGGTGAATTGAAGATAGGTCCCTCTAAGGTTGAGGTCATTGTGAACTAGCCTAAACCCAAATCTGCTACAGAAGTTAGGAGTTTCCTAGGAGCAGCACAATATTGGAGAAATTTTATTGCTAACTTTTCCTTGATTGCAGCTCCCTTACATGCTTTAGCAGGATTGAACAAGGTGTTTCAGTGGGGAGGCAAATAGCAGAAAGCCTTCGACACCTTGAAAGAAAAAATTGGTACAGCACCAGTACTAGCATTGCCAGATCTTCAACGACCCTTTGAGATTGAAATAGATGCCAATGACTATGCCATGGGAGCAGTGTTGATGCAAAATGGTAAACCCATATGTTATCATTCTGAGACATTTACTTCTGCATTAGTTAATTATCCCACATATGATAAAGAATTGTATGCTTTAGTATAGAGTGTGAAAAAGTGGAAACATTACCTAATGGGCAAAGAAACAATCATACATACAGATCATCTAAATTGCAGCAATCAAGACATTATAGGTGGATGGGTTTTCTACAACAGTTTCATCTTGTCATCAGATATAAGAAGGGCATACACAATAAGGTTGCAGATATGTTATCCAGACCAATCATAAATGCAGCTACTATACTTAAGCATAACTCAGTATTGCATGAAAGCTACACTGAACAATATGCTCAAGATGTAGATTTTAAAGATGTATATGCAACTTTAAGTCATGGAAAACAAATAGAAGAACTGGATTATCATGTTAAGGACCAACTCTTATATCATTTGGGAAAGTTATGCATTCCTCAAACTGAAAGAGTTAACATAATCCAAGAAGCACATACTTCTCTAATATTAGGTCATTTTGGTGTAAGTAAAACAGTTACACAGCTGCAAAGGTTCTGTTATTGGCCAAGAATGCATGAAATTGTTTCTAGATATATTAAAGGGTGTACCATGTGTGCTAAAATCAAGCCCAATAATAGAAAATTAGGTTTGTACACTCCACTTACAGTTCCTTCTCATGCTTGGGAAAGTGTTTCCATGGACTTTGTTGGGGGATTTCCAAAATCTAGAAAAGGTCATGATTATTTATATGTTATTGTGGACAGGTTCAGCAAGATATGTATTTTAATACCTTGTAACAAGCATATTACAACTGAACAAACAACGAAGTTGTTCTTTCAGCATGTATGGGTTCATTTTGGGTTACCCACTTCCGTTGTATCTGATCGAGATTCCCGATTTGTTGGGAAGTTTTGGTCAAGTCTGTGGGAATTGATGGACACCAAATTGAAGAAGAGCACAAAATTTCATCCACAAACAAATGGCCAAACAAAGGTAGTCAATAGGACAGTGATCCAATTGCTCAGAGGCTATTGCAGCAAGCATCCCAAGCTTTGGGATAAACATTTATGTTATGTGCAACATGCTTACAACCGTGTCAAGCACTCTTATACTCAGAGATCTCCTTTTGAGACTTGTTTTCGTTTTACACCAAAATATCCCTTGGATTTTGTCTTTAATAAAGACATAGCAGATGATTGACACAATGATGTGGACAAAGCAACCAAGTTCATAGAACAGATCCAAGAAATTCACCAGGCAGTGCAGGAATAGATAGAAAGAAGCTAGGCCAAGTATAAGGCAAAGCATGACAAGCATCGAATTGTGCATAGCTTCCAAGTTGGTGATCAAGTCTGGTTGTACATCAGCAAACACAGAATGCAAAGTGAAGGTAAGAAGCTGAAGCCAATAAGGTATGGGCCTTTCAAGATACTTGAGAAAATTGGTGAAAACGTTTTTCGCCTTGATTTGCCAGCCTATATGCATATCTATTCAGTCATTAATGCAGAGAACTTGAGACTATATGAACCTTCATTGGTTGAAGATCCCAAAGAGCAAAGTTATTTGCCTTCTATTGATGATTTGTTGCCTGAATATCTCAATGAGTTGCAGGAAGATACAGTTCTAGACAGAAAGGTGAGAACTACGCGCAGAGGGGATGTTGAGTACCTCAGAATTGGACTCAAAGGTTCAAAACCAAGCAGTGCACGATGAATAGAGTTTGGACAGGTGAGGAAGTTGTATCCTCACTTGATCGATGCTTAAAAACCAACTTTTGGTTTCCAAAAGCTTTTTCACCGGGAAGGCGTGATCCAAAAGGGATCCTAAAAACCCTCTAAGTCTTCAAAATCAAAAAAAAATATCGCAAAGGATGAACCTTTAAAAATGGCGGAAAACACTATCAGGAGAGAAAAACATGAAGAAAATGATGAAAACAGAGCTATCAGCGGCTTAAACAAATTTGCACAAGAGCAGTCGGATCTGGCCGATCAACGGTCCAGATCCGATTAGCATATCGCAATCGGCAATGGCAAACGAAGGTTATCACAGGCGGCCCTAGGAACGTTGCGACAACGATCAATGAGAGTCAACGAGGACCATCGATCAAGCGCGCAAATCGACGACCTAGGTTAGCTCGCGATATCGCATCGGTAAAACACAAAGGGAAAGGCTTACAGAGGACCGAAGACCGTGCGACATGCGATTGCGATATATCGCATCACATTATCGCATTGGAGCAATATAAAGGAGGGGGGCCGATACACTTGCGACTTTTGATAGCCAGACCCGACGAATATTATAGATGATATTTGATATATTTTGAGATCCGGAAACAGGGTTTTTCTATGTATTTCGCATTTTCGTTAAATAAACGAAATGTGCCCGATGCGATATATATCCAGACCCGATGGAACTTATAGATACAAATATATAACATTTCAAGTCCGATATGAGCCATTTTTTCGAGATTTTCTTTGTATTTGAGATTTTTAACAATAAACCCAAATACAAAGGAACCCGCACCTATGCGACTTGCGATAACAATTTAATGGCAGACACAATGGAATATAGGGCGGAATTAATGATTTTTGAAGTCCGATAAACAGAAGATTGGCGGATTTTCCCGTGTTTTAGTGTATTTCTCTGTGTAGACAGAGAACGACCATTTTTGGGATTTCAAAGGCGTCGATGGTCCCTTTCGTTTCTTAACAGGTAGTCACCATACCTGAAGACGTTATACCATGATTGGTTAACGCTCAGAGGGGATTTGAACGGACAGAGGCCGAAAGCCAGAGAGCCCAGAAGAGGAAATGAACAGATAGCGCTAATTGGCTTAAGAGCCACTGAATGATAGAGACAAAGGCAAGCAGTGTTGAGACAAAGAGAAACAGAGACAGAGAGTGAGAGGAAGAGTCTGTGTACTCAAAGAGACTTGAGGGATTCAAGTAAACTCCTCTTGTTTTGTATCTGTTGTGTTGAGACTCAAATTGAGCTCACTTTTGTAAAACTCTGCTCTTGAAGACATAATAGAGAGGTCATCACTGAAGGTTGGACCAGGAGACGTAGCCCAAGAGTTTTGGGTGAACTCCATATTAAACTTGTTGTGTTATGTGTGTTTTTCTATTATGTTTTTCTAACTGCTCATTGTCTATATTATTCACAATCTTATCGATCCATTTCACTAAGTAATATAGGTAAATCCATGCACATGAGTCTGTAATACCTTAATATTAGTCTAAGAACTCATTTTCATATCAGTACTAGGTCATAACAAGGCTTATAGATGTTAGAAAACGTAACTAGTTTCGGTCTTCATAATTGTCAATGTACTCAAGTGATTATGTATATCTTATTTTAAAAGAAAAGGAAGAAAGTAAAATATTATTTTAATCATGGGATTTATGCTACATTTTATTGGTCATCTAGGTCAAGCATGCATTTCATGTTCTTATGGTTTTTCATGTCAAAATAATATTTTCTTGAGTCAAGCGAGTCCTTTTCAATTGTATAAAACCATATTGGGCAAGATGTAATATGTAAAACATATTAATTATGAGTCTAGAGAGTCTTATGAGCCTCCAAGCACAAGTCGGCCCTGCCAGCAAGAAGTCGGCCTAGAAACGAGTATTCAACCTCATGGAAAGCCTATATATAGAAGCAGCTTTGACCTCTCTCATCACAAATTCGATTTGAACTAAGAAGAGTTCGATCTCAAGTAAGAAGAGGAGTGAAGAAGGCTAGAATACAAGGAAGAAGACCAAGCAAAAGAGGACTAATTTCTATCTATTTATATGCAAGTGTTAGGGTTTCTGCAGGCTGAGAATTGCAGGTCCGAGTTGCAGGAGGCCGAAAATTTTAGATCAAAGTTTTAGGAGTGTCGAAACACTATCTTGACCTAGCTTTGACTCTTGTTGACTTTGGAGGCATTGTCTTTCTTGACGAAGGAGTTCTTGGAAGATTATCACGTGCCATAAAGAAGTATTTCTATTATTCCAAGGGACTGAAGCTGTAGACTTGAAGCTGGGGACCGAAGTTGAAGCTAGAAGTTGGTTGAAGAAGGATTGAACCTTCTTGACTTGGTTGATATTTGACCTCATTGGAAGGGATTCTTGGAGCGTTGACTTGGTGCTTGGAGGAGGACTTGGTCTAGGGTTTTAGGTCTTGGTTTTCTCATTTGAAGTAGATTTTATAAGAAGAGAAGAGATTATTTTTGGGTTTTCCGCTTGGAGGGGTTTTTCCTTATCTTGGAGCCTATATGTTGTGCCCATTGTCTTTATTTTTTTTCTCTTGATAATTGTTTGATGAACATATCTAATAAAGAAACATAAGAAGATAACTAAAGTTCACAAGCAATTATCAAGGTTAAGGAGAATTGAATTAATATTTACCTTGCTGCATTCTCCAACATGGTATCAGAGCTAAGGTGAACAAGATAAGGCATCTAGGAAGATCATCTTGAATGGCTTTCTTATCAAGGGGAATAATTTTCAAAATGAAACAAGGGAAAAAGAAGAAAACCTATTGACCTAGAAGGAATATTACTACATCAATATTTTGTTGAAGAAGACCTCGTCATCAAGCTCTCATTGAAGGAAGGAAGGAGAAGCGCTTGTTGAAGATTCTATAGGATATCATCTTGAAGAAAAGGAAGCATCAAAGAATCTTGGGATGATCATCAACTTATTGAAGTTGTGTGAAGATACTATTGTTGAAGGGATCCTAGAAGTCATCATTCTAGGGCATCTTTGAAGTCTCTTTGAAGGTCTTCAAAGCATTAAGATAGTTGGGGACATCATCAAGAACTTAGGACTCTTGGTTGACAAGTAAGTGTTATTTTTTGTTCTATGTCTCAATTTATAGATCATATGGCCACATTTTGCAAGGAAAGAAACAAGCTCGTTCGATCATAAAACTTCCTTGCATAGAAGAAAAGTATTGACTTGGAACTCACAGAAAATGAAGACATGGAATATGTTCTTGGTGAAGTTGTTGAACCAAAAAAAGAAAAGACTCAAGAGTTAGAAAAATACAAGAAGGGAGAAGTGAGAGCACAAAGGGTCATTTTTGAATCCATAAAAGATCACCTCGTTTCCTTTGTGGTTGATTTGAAGAAATTCAAGGCTTGTATGATAAGTTAGTAAATTTGTACTCTATAAGTACATCAGGCCAGAAGATATGAGGATTCAAATTTATAGAATAATGAAGTCAAAGGATGAAGACATGTCCACTTATCTCATGAAGATATCACAAATAAGGGTCCACATGCGAGGGCATGGGAAATATGTTTCTGACCCTGAATTAATCATTTGTGTATTAAATGTTTTGCCACTTGATTAGAGTAGTTTTGCAACTAGTATCTATTCTAATGAGGATACTACACCTTTTGATGAGTTATGGGCTCAATGTATCTTGGTAGAATCTAGGATCAAGGCAAAGGATGACACCAAATCAAATGAAAAGTCTCAAGCACTTATTGCAAGGTCCAAGAAGATGAAGAAAGGGAAGTTTGGAAAGTCCAAAAAAAAAATAGATATGTCCAAGATTCAATTCTTTGGATACAATGAGTATGGACACTTTAAAAGGGATTGTCCAAACAATATGAACAACAAAAGAAAAGAAATAAGTGAAACTCAAATAGATGAAGAAAAGGGAGAACCTAAGAAGAAGTTGAAAGGATACTATCCCAAGGATCTTTACTATTAAAGGAAGCTACATCCCTACTAGGTTATTTATGCAACTTGTCTTTCTTTTTTTAAGTATAAAGTAAAGTAGCATGCATTGTTGTATACTCTAGAAGAGTCTTGGTTTTTGAAAGCATGGAATCATAGAAGTAAACATGTGATAGTAGAAGAATTAGAGTCTACTTGATTAAGTTTCTTTGGTAGGAATCGTATAGCTTTCAAGAATGAGAATATTGGGACCATATTGCATATTATAGTACATCCAAGCATTTTCTAACATAATTTTAGAGATAGTCATTTAAGAGGGATCATGAAGATCCTATAAGCACCATCATTTGGGAAGGTTCTTGGAAAGAGCATTATGACATGAGTGGTAAATATTCCATCTAGTATAGAAACAATATTTTTGAGGGATGAAAGAATGAAAATGTTCAAGTTGCAGTGTGAAGGGCATAATGAAATTCTTTCTACACCTGGGAAAAGAAACCTATCTTCAATAGGTATAAGAAGCAATCGCGTTCGAGAAAGGATGGCTAGATGGTTTTATAGAAGCAAAGGCATGCATATTTTATGTAACTCTTCTCTAGAGTAAGGTTCATATCTACAAGAATCATGAAGAAGATTTGGTTATGAGAATGTGCTTAGTAAGGTTCATATATACAAGAATCATGAAGAAGATTTGGTTATGAGAATGTGCTCAGTAAGTCTTCCATATGGTTACACGATGCTTGAAAGAAGAAATTTGGCATGCTTTGGAATGGCTAGAGATCAAGACTCTCACATAAGATTGTGTGGCAATATAACAATGTTGATCAACATTAAGTATAGTCTCTGGAAGAAAGAAAGGGAGTTAACAATGACAACTCCAAGGAAGATATTGTAACTTGGTAATCAATTTTGATCCATGGGCACCCTGATTAAAATGAATGCATGGATAAATAATCTTGTACAATATGGATATGGATCATGCAAAATTTTGTTGAACTCAAAAGATTCAAGCATGCAAATACTTTGATGAAAGGGGCCATCATTATAAGGTAAGTCTAATATTAATATTTTGATATTGATTATCCGATTGACATATTGTTTTGTTACCTGGAAGGTTGTTGCAGAAATACATAATGACAGTTGAGGCAAGTTCAACAGTTGGTGTTGAACTCAACTCAAAGAACAAATGGGTTGAGTGAATGATTTTGACAATCCTTAAAGGATTATGTAGTCAAGATGTTTACATCATCATCTTGAGATTGAAAGGTAGCAGTATAAGAAGATAATGTGATGTTCACTTTCATGATTAGAGAGGACTGTGATTAACTCTATTTAATAAGCTCAATATAATTCATTCATTGATGATGACTAAAGGAAAGTGATACGAAAGGTCAATGTCCTGAATCCTGTCACAAGATTGAAGGAAGAAGATGGCTCTATGACATCTAGGAAGAAATAAGCTCGATATGATGAGACACAAAGGAAAGAAGGAGCCATGCAACTATCTCCATGAATAACTAGTAGTTGATACACTTATAAATTCAAGCTAAAGAGATTGTGGTTATGAATTCCCAATCAAAAGGAAGTGAAAGAATCTCCTCTATGCTTTAGAGGGAGCATGAAGTCTCCTTTATTAACTGAAAAAGGAGCAAGCATCAATTCCATAATCAAGAGGGAATGAGGATCTCCTCTCTGGTTGAGAAGGGGTGATGATGAACATCACATGCCAAGACTAACAAGCGTACGTCTAAGTGAAGGCCATGGATGGAGAATGGAGAATGAAGGCTTGGATAAGCATCAGTGATTTCCTTGAGGCTAGAAAATCCAAGATAGGAAGTGGACCAAAACTCTTTGAGGATTGGACAAGTATCCAAGATAATGACTGATATTCTTTGAGGATTAGGAATCCAAGATAAGAATAGTCCTAAAAGGACATACCTAGTGAACATTCGAACGGGGTATGTATCTTGAAGAGGTAGTGTGGTATCTCATGTAAATCCTCCCAGCATTATGCTCTTGTATAAGAAATAACTTGTCAAGTTAAGGCCTTACTATGTTGATAATGTTGGTCACGATGTTGATGTTTAAATATGGATTACCAATCTGAATCTTCTTATGATAACTCTTAAGTTTGAGAAAATCATTATACTGGGTGTACAATTATGAATACTTCCCTAGTTAAGAGGGAACATTGGAAAATGTAACTAGTTTCGGTCTTCATAATTGTCATTGTACCAAGTGATTATGTATATCTTATGTTACAAGAAAAAAGAAAAAAGAAAATTATTATTTTAAGCATGGGTTTCATGCTTCATTTTATTGGTCATCTAGGTCAAGCATGCATTTCATGCTCCTAGGGTTTGTCATGTCAAAAGAATATTTTTCTTGAGTCAATAGAGTCCTCGCCAATTGTATAAAACTCTATTGGACAAGATGTAACATGTAAAAGATATTAATTATGAGTCTACAAATTCCTATGAGCCTCCAAGCACAAGTCAGCCCTGCCAGCAAGAAGTTGACCTAGAAATGGGTAGCTTACCTCATGGAAAGCCTATATATAGAAGCAACTTCAACCTATCTCATCACCAATTTGATTTGCACTAAGAAGAGTTTGATATCAAGTAAGAAGAGGAGTGAAGAAGGCTAGAAGACAAGGAAGAAGACCAAGCAAAAGAGAAAGACTAATTTCTATCTATTTTTGTCCACATGTGCAAGGGTTAGGGTTTCAGCAAGCTGAGAATCGCAGGTCCGAGTTACAAGAGGCCAAAAATTTTAGATCCAAGTTGTAGGAGCGTTGAAACACTATCTTGACCTAGCTTTGACTCTCATTGACTTTGGAGACATTGTCTTGCTTGAGGAAGGAGTTCTTGGAATATTTTTAGGTGCCAAAAAGAAGTATTCATATTGTTCCAAGGGACTGAAGTTGCAAACTTGAAGCTAGCTATTGAAGCTGATGTTGGAAGCTAGTTGAAGAAGGATTGACCTTTGTTGACTTGGTTGATCTTTGACCTCATTGGAAGGGATTCTTGGAGGGATGACTTGGTGCTTAGAGGAGGACTTGGTCTAGGGTTTTGGGGCTTGGTTTTCTCATTTGAAGTGGGTTTTATAAGAAGAGGAAATTATTTCTTGGTTTTCCCCTTGGAGGGGTTATTCCCTGGCTTGGAGCTTACTTCCTATGTCCATTGTCTTTATTATTTTTTCTCTTGATAATTGTTTGATGAAAATATATAATAAAGAAACATAAGAAGATAACTAAAGTTCACGAGTAATTATTAAGGTTAAGGAGAATTGAATTAATAAATACCCTACTACATTCTCCAACAACAAGAATGCTAGTTCATGCAAAGAAGGTGCCATGGCCTGCCTATTCAATATATATTAGCATATATGGCGTAAGAAGTTTTAGATAGGCAAAGGTAGAAGCCACTGATTTGGAATGCTTCTAGTTTGGTGCATTGAGCTTCCATAAATATGATTCTAGGGGTCTTGCAACAAAGCACTATAAGAAGATAAAGTAAAAATGACCATACACTCCAACCATTGACGAGGGCAAAGATAAGGTAAAGAAATTTTACAATGTTGCACATGTTGTGGGGGCACGGAAAAAAGGATTGGTATTTCGCGGTCAAAAAATGGCATCAAAACCAAAAATGGGAAATCCTCCAATGGAAAAGATACCAAGGGAAATAAAGTTTCCCTAAAGAGGGAAAGGGAGAATGAGGTAGCAAAGAAAGAAAGAATGAAAAATAAGAAAGTCAAGAAAGAAGCTAAAAACCAAGAGGAAAAGAAGAAGCGTGAAGAAGAAATTAAAAAACAAGAAGAGGATAGGTGGAAATAGGAAAAGGAAACCAAAATAAAGCAAGAAGAAGAGAAAAGAAAACAAGAATTAACAAAGGAGATTGAAGAGGAAAGACTTGCAAAAGAGAGGATTGATAAGCAAATGAAGGAAGAACTTAGACAAAAGGAGTAAGATAAAAAAGAAGTAGAAGCAATATTATTGCTCGTGGATGTTGAACCTCCTAAGCCACTCACTGGAGGACACCTACCACTTGGAGAGATGGGCATCTTAGCTAAAGAAGAAGATCGAGTGATAGACCTTTCAAGTTTCACATTCCACTGTGAATTAAACAAAGTTGTTCAGGAAAGACTAAGGCACTTCGACTGAGAACGGGCCACACCAATCTCAGTAACTAATAAAAGAGATATCTTATTGGATACTACAACCAATCCTATAGTGATAACCTCCATATGATCTGCTTTCTCCACTGCAACAGAGAAAATGTTGAATGTCTATTGAACAGGGTGAAGGAACTAGAAAGGGATCTAGTCAATGCAAAACAAGAGAATGAAAGGATTCGCATTGAAGTCGAAGTCTTGACCACCTCAAGTTCTCACAAGGAGGATTTATAGATAGTTGCTTTAGAAGAGATAAGAGCATTGGAAAATGGCAAGAAATAACTATATACAAAAATGATTATTCTTCAAAAAAAAAATCTTCCTCATTAGTGAATGTCCAAAATGAGCTTAAGGGAAAAGGTGCATTCTTAAAAAAAAACTTTGGTTGTAGTAGACCTCATGTATGAATGGTGCACAAAATATCCTTATGCGTCAGCTAAATTACCCAAAAAGAGTAGAATGAGCAAGAAACAAAACAAAGAAGAAGTTAGGATGTCTATGCAATCTCAAGAGAAATTGGGAAGAGATGTGACCATAACATTGACCAACTATCAACAACTTCATAGCGTATTGGAAGCCTTTATCAAGTCTCACAAGATATCTTCCATCAAAGCATGAGGAATAGTAAGACCAAAGTAGGAAATCTCACAAGAAATTCAGGAGATAATGGATGCAAGAAAACAGGTTTTTTTGAGCAAAAACTTGAAACCTGCGAAGAGGCCATTGCAAAGCACATGATGGAACCCAAGGTGCTACACACAATACTCTTTGCACTCTTCAACTGGGCACAAAAATATATGAGAAAATAATACCATATGCTTTTCAATGTGAAATCATATTCAAAAGGATGATATCCAACAAAGTCATATCCATTTTTATAGATTACAAAGCATGGCATGTTCACCTAACTCGAGCTGCAAGTCAAAGCCTCACCCTTGGCCATTATTAGAGTAGTTCCATGAAGGGAATTATTTTATTATTTTCTATTTTCATGTAATATGCAAATAAGATTAGAATTAGAATTAGAATTCAAATAGAAATTAGAATATGGAGGGAAAATTAAAATTCATGTGGAAAATGAAAAGTCATGAGGGGAGTTGAAAGGTCATGGGAGGTGAAGAGTCACCCCACTTTGTATAAATATACACTTATGGATAGTTATATTGGACTTTTTTTTTGGACTCCTTTGAGCACATTGGAAGAGGAAAGCTTGTTCATTCCTTTTGAGATCAAGTGACAATTTAGCACTTCCACTATTGGATTTCATAGATGCTTTTTTTAATGGTGCATTGAATATTTCAACTTAATTTTGAAAAGTTTCTTGGGTCAAGACAAGCATTGCATTTACATGTCCTTGAACATCATAAGACTATTATAGTGGTTTAATGGTATGTGATTTCTATTTATGTGTTAACAATTAATGAACTATTTCGTTAATTGAAGGCTCACATCTTATTTGAGATTGTTTGATGATTTATGCTTACACGAGTATTATTGATTGTGGACTAATTTAAAATTGATAATGAATATATTTATTTATCCATGTATCTTGATTAAGCTTACTAACAATCTTTCTTTGAGATTAATTTCCATTTACTGAGCTGCTAATATATTCTTTGTATCTTGTGTTTAAAGTATTTCATAAAGTTATTCTAACTTGCATTCTACTGGTAGTATAATCCAGATTTATTTTCTCTTGCTCAATCCATCCAAAACCAACTCTTGAACAAACATAGTGGTTGTTGGTGAGGTAAATCCCCTCTACGGATAGAGGCAATCCCTACTAGCCTAGAATGGGTCTAGCAACAATCAATCAATGCTACTGTGCAAGTTCCTAATTGCAAATAAAAGAGAGGCAATGAACACCTACTTGGATTCCAACGCTATTGTTTGATGAAGAGATGTCGTTCTCGCTCCTTCGCTTTGGCCGGTCACAATCTTCCACGATCCCCGTAGATAGATACCTGCACACACGAAGAGAAATGCAAACACAAGCGTGAAATCTAATAAATGCAATTATACATCAGTCAGAAAGGATGTAATTCACATTAACCATTACAAAGACAAATGAGAATGGAACCATAACAGTAGTCATCTATTATCAATCAATAACAGAGAAAGGTACAACCAAAGTTCTGACGCTGAGTCCTTCTCTAGAGGGTCCAGCCAGCAAGTCTCTTAAGCATTCACCCTTGGAGGTAGATTCTCCCAAAACAAAGCTCTCTCTCACACAAGCAATACTCACAACCTTCCTTAAGCTTTCTCTAGCAAATCCACACTTGTCACACCAACTACCTACTAGCAGCAGCAGTCTAAGCACTATGAATTCCACACTATCCAAAACTATCCAACTACTAAACTAGCTGCTCACGGCAATGGTGGAGGTTTAAATAGGAGAAGGAGTCTCCATGAATGGTGGGAGGATGAGCTTAACTCCAAGGAAGGTGGCCCAAATGATGAAACAAACATGCCAGAGAAGGGAGGGCGACATTGACAAGGCCAACAACCAGGTCTGGAGTCATCTGGAAGGCCGGCTGTTAGAACAAACTCGCCCAAACTAGATCAGCGCGGGTCCATAACTGCATTGGAGCACTGACATCGCAGCTGAATAACAAAGAAGGTCATGTCAGCGCGATTAGATATGAATAACAAATGCGTTGGCTCATGAAATTCGATCAGCGCGGAAAACACGTGTGCTTCCGCGCTGACAGCGCATTCGGTCTGTTATGGAGCGCCCATCAGCGCGGTTATTTGGCCAAAAGTCGCGCTGATAGCAAAAACTTTGGCAAAGTGGGTCATTTGGCCAAATTAGAGAGCATGAGCATGATTGATTTGAATTCATGACATAGTAGGGAGACTGACAGGGAGACAGTGACAAATTATTGTGTAACAGATGCCCCCTAAAGCATGAATCCCGAGAGAGTGGGAGGGGTGAAATGCTTTACAAAACTCGCTGAAATGGGACACCACCAGGAAGAACCTGCACGTATGTACAACTGATATCTCGATTACATGTAGTCTAGGCATGGGCGCAACCATCCAAAAGACATCCCCAGTGGAGTCGCCAAATTGTTGGTGAGGTAAATCCCCTCTACGGATAGAGGCGATCCCTACTAGCCCAGAATGGGTCTAGCAACAATCAATCAATGCTACTGTGCAAGTTCCTAATTGCAAATAAAAGAGAGGCAATGAACACCTACTTGGATTCCAACGCTATTGTTTGATGAAGAGATGTCGCTCTCGCTCCTTCGTTCTGGCCGGTCACGATCCTCCACGATCTCCGTGAATAGATACCTGCACACACGAAGAGAAAGACAAACACAAGCGTGAAATCTAATAAAAGCAATTATACATCAGTCAGAAAGGATGTAATTCACATTAACCATTACAAAGACAAATAAGAATGGAACCATAACAGTAGTCATCTATTATCAATCAATAACAGAGAAAGGTACAACCAAAGTTCTGACGCTGAGTCCTTCTCTAGAGGGTCCAGCCAGCAAGTCTCTTAAGCATTCACCCTTGGAGGTAGATTCTCCCAAAACAAAGCTCTCTCTCACACAAGCAATACTCACAACCTTCCTTAAGCTTCCTCTAGCAAATCCACACTTGTCACACCAACTACCTACTAGCAGCAGCAGTCTAAGCACTATGAATTCCACACTATCCAAAACTATCCAACTACTAAACTAGCTGCTCATGGCAATGGTGGAGGTTTAAATAGGAGAAGGAGTCTCCATGAATGGTGGGAGGATGAGCTTAACTCCAAGGAAGGTGGCTCAAATGACGAAACAAACATGCCAGAGAAGGGAGGGCGACATTGACAAGGCCAACAACTAGGTCTGGAGTCATCTGGAAGGCCGGCTGTTAGAACAAACTCGCCCAAACTGGATCAGCGCGGGTCCATAACTGCACTGGAGCGCTGACATCGCAGCTGAATAACAAAGAAGGTCATGTCAGCGCGATCAGATATGAATAACAAATGCGCTGGCTCATGAAATTCGATCAGCGCGGAAAACACGTGTGCTTTCGCGCTGACAGCACATTCGGTCTGTTATGGAGCGCCCATCAGCGCGGTTATTTGGCCAAAAGTCGCGCTGATAGCAAAAACTTTGGCAAAGTGGGTCATTTGGCCAGATTAGAGAGCATGAGCATGATTGATTTGAATTCATGACATAGTAGGGAGACTGACAGGGAGACAGTGACAAATTACTGTGTAACAGATGCCCCCTAAAGCATGAAGCCCGAGAGAGTGGGAGGGGTGAAATGCTTTACAAAACTCGCTGAACTGGGACACCACTAGGAAGAACCTGCACGTATGTACAACTGATATCTCGATTACATGTAGTCTAGGCATGGGCGCAGCCATCCAAAAGACATACGAAGAAGGTCTGTGGTATGGATGCAGCCACCCAGCTGAAGAGACCATGATGATAAGAAGGTATGGTCGCAGCCATCCCAAAGACTCAGGTATGGGCGCAGCCATCCATCAATGAGTCATGTAATAATAATCCACAAAATCGCAGCCTGACTCGCAACAGACAAAGACCAGGGTCTTGCGCTCCATCCCAACCCAAACAAAGTACAAGTCCAAGCATGTGAATACATGAGCTGAAGTCGAACATGCATGAACATCGTCTGATTACCAGCCAATAATGAAAACTGTTAACAGACGCGAGAGGTACCACCAATAATGACAATGGTCCTCAAGGTACTTATAGGTACAATCCGCAGCGTGTGAATCAATGAGCTGGTGTCGAACACCCGCAGAATCATCCGATCGGAGGCCAATGATGAAAACCTCACGTCGAACACGAAGAACCTGCCATTGAGGCATGCAGGCTCTAAGGCACCTGAAGGGAGTCTCTAGGTCACTTTCCTGGATAATGAGCTGAAGTCGACAGGAAGTAACCTTGATCGAAGGTGGGCCATAATGTTTCCCACATCATCGACACGAGACAAAGAAGGACAAAAGATTTTGTGTGAGACATCAAAGGGAGGTGGTAAGTTTGTAGAGGTCAACTTCTCTTGAACATATTGGCGGCACGACAGCGGATTTGGCAGTATCTGACATCAAATGAGCAGAGGTCATGGTGACAAGGCAATGAGCAGATGAGAGGGCAAATAGGATAACCCAAACCCACGGAGGCTAGTGTAAAACAAGAAGAGAAATCCCCACCCAGACATGAATGCAGGCGAGTGCCATGTTCAAGAGCGACATACTGCCGATACGACCATTATTACAGTTCCATTTTCCCCACCATTTCTGGCAGGTACCCCGGTTATTTTTGGGTGAAAAGCTTGACGGGGATAGCATATGCTTGGAAGGCGTCATTTCGACGATGTCCGATGTCATTGAGTTTTAATGAGTCTGACAAAGGAAGAACTCGGCGTCTTTTCCTGTTTAGAGAGTCTGAAAAGACAGCGGAAAAGAAAACTCCAGGGGGGTCCTTTTTCGTAAAGTTGTGTCTCTCGAGCCCGAAAAAGTATAAAACAATGCTCGAAAGAACCTCCCGACCAGTATGATCGAGGAGTACTTTTCGTAAGTAGTGACTTCGACCCGAAAAAGTAGAAAAGCGGTCAGAAGTACGCCGTTTTGAAGCCAATAACGAGTTCGAAACGACAAACACCCGGCAATCTTTTTAGTTTAAACGGTCGAAAAAGAGCTTTAAAGGCGATCGCCTCTCATTTCTTTAACGAGTCGAGAGGGGGACTCGGCAATCTTTTCGTCTTTAAACGGTCAGAAAAGAGCTGAAAGAAGACCTCCATTTTTATTCTCTTTAACGAGTCAAAAAGGGAAAAATACTCGGCAATCTTTTCACATTTTACAAGTCAGAAAAGAGCTTAAAGGTGACTCGTCCTAGAGGAACGAGTGGTATAAAAGGTAGCAACTGGTTCCAGCAATGGTGGAACTGCTCAAACATATAATGGTCAAGAGGCTGGCTAATAAAACCACTCATCGTTGCGGTTCCTCAGGAAAGGATAAACAACCAAGTGAGAGCATATGATCGGCCAAAGAGATGGTAGCAATGGAATGAAACAACCAAGGCTCATCTAGCAGAATTCAGCAGATAAAAATGGAAATCACGAGATGTAAATCGGGTATGGGTTCATTTTTACACAAGCTTGAACCGTGGAGAACTTTGCTTGGATTCGGTTTCATGTTTACACAAGCTTGAAACGAAAAAATATGCTTGTTATAAGTTCGCATGCCCTCAGCATAATAACGCAAATCGAGGTACATGCCCCCCAAGCTTCATTGCATTCAACAAAGTGGATGGAATGAAGGTTCACTCTCGAGATCGATGAAAGACTTGACTTGTATTTTACGAGATATTAATCAAAAGACTCGATTTGGAAAGGGAGGTGTTTCATTGTTTAATGAGGTTGACACAGTAAAAGAACTATCCTCATAACCCTTGTTTCATTTTTTAATGAGCTTGACACAAGATCAGGAACTATGCTCCACTAGACCCAGTTTCATTTTTTAAGGAGCTTGAAACCGGAAAGGAACTATGCTCCACCCAGACCCAATTTCATTTTTTAGGGAGCTTGACATAGGAAAGTGAACTATGCTTCGACCAGACCTTCATCATAATGAATAGAAAGTCGGGGCTTCTAAGAGTGTTACTCCCGGTGAAAGGACCACATCTTGGAAGTCAGGACCTAATGCCCCCAAGACACTATGCACGACGGTGTCATCACTGGATACAGGCACGGGGTAGGTGGCCACGTAGTTGATCTGCGGTGGGGCAGATACAACTGGTGGATAAAAACTAGGAGGGGACGACAACTGCGCAGGAGGCATTGGGGGACTAACGAACGACAATTGATCGATAGTCACAATTCTTCCATCGTGTGGAAAGCAAACCACACGGAAAAGCGAAGAAACGAGGGCCCCCATGGCGTACACATAGTCGCGACCAAGGAGAAGACTAAAGTCTAAAACACCTTGGGTAACCAAGACGTCTATATAGACGGTCTTGCCTCCCAAAGTAATAGGGAACTTCGGGAGAACTCCTAGAGATGGACAGGCTCCTCCGTCGAAGGCCAACAGATTCTGAGTGACTGGCCCAAGCTGCGGGGAACCTAAGGCTTGCCAAGTAGTGTACGGCATAAGACTGATAGATGCCCCTTCATCCAAAACAGTGCCAGGTACTGCCAGAGCACAGGCATGTACTGTGATCTGGAAAGGCATATGGGATGGAAGGCGACCGGTGATCAGGCGATTCCAATCAAAGGAAGCGACCAGACTACTTGGTGGGGGAATCGTATGATTGCCCCCATGTGCTAAAGGAACCGAAGGAGAACCTTCGGGAGCAGCTGGGTTAGGAGAGTCATTTCGGGACTCCGGAGAATCTGAAGAGACGAGAAGAACATGGGCGTGATTCTCTTCCGAAACAGAGTGAGCGAGCGGCAGACTCGAGTCGACACTCTTTCCGACCAATGGTTGGTCTGGAACAGGCTGGACACAGCCGGGTTGGGGAAGAGGGGCCTGGACAAGAGAAGAATGTGAACCAATCTCATTGTCGGGAGGCGGATGATCTGCAGCTGCAGAAAGATGTTGATATCCAACGGGGAGTTGGGGTGAAGGAGCTATAAGACTTTCCAAGACAACAGAGGCTTTATCCATTAGTGGACAAAGGTGAAGGGGATGACTGCCTTCACAAAGCCTACAGGGGATTCGAATCTTCCCTTTTCCCTTACCATTCCCAACTGATAAGGTAGCATCGTCGTGAGCTTCAGAGGACGATGAGGGGTGGGCCGGATCGCGAGACCATATTTCTAGTACCCTGGGAATGCCAGGACAATCGCGAAGAAGATGGTCCTCCTTGCAATCGACAAGGAAACTTGACCTTCCGCGAAGGAGCAGAAGGTGGCCCAACTTTAGGTGTACTCGGAGTAAGAGCTGTACTTCTAGCCTCTCCCTTGGGAGCCTTCCTCTTCTTGGTCTTCTTCTTCTTCTTCTTAGCCACCTGGTTATTCGAATCGAGACTTTCACCAGGCGAAGTACAAGAGGAAGATGTAGAAATAGGCGTCGAAGGGGAGAGATCCACCTTAGGATCAACATGATGTTGTTCAGGTGGAGGGACTGATGGACTAGCAGCCGACACGACAGGGACCAAAGAGGTTGAAAACAACCAAATAGGCAACCCGACAGTTAACCCCAGAAGGGATAACGTTGCCATATAAGGAGCACCAACATTCCCGAGAGGAGGAAAATGACCAGGATTCCTGTCAGGAGGGGAACTTGGGTTGGTGAACCCCGGAAAAGTTGCCATGACAAACAAGAAGAAACCTACTCAAGCTAACGCACACAAGATCTAACCAGGTGATGTTAACGTGGCCGAATAAATTTTTAAGACACAGGAACTAAACTTGACCTTTTCATGTTCCAAGAGTCGAGAAAAGGACGAAAAGATGACTCTAGTCTCCTTCGAATGTTTAATGAGCACGAAGTGACAAGACGCTCACTGGCACCTTTTCTTTTAAGGAGTCCGAAAAGGATCAAAAGTGACTACTCTGGAGACTCTAGGCAAAGGGTTTACCAGGCAATCCGTAAAACTGCTTATACACCTTGGCAATCGTATGAGAACCAAGGACTTTCCGTACTGCAGTTAATCTTCCTGAATGCTGTGTTCGGTGCATTACGGTTCGCAAGGCGGCAAACTCGGCTTCCTATGGATCAAGGATAAAAGCCTAGTGGGGTCTCCCTATATACGCGACGGTACGTGGGAGCACAATCCGTGTTAGACCACTATCGAGTCACAGAAGGAGGAATCACCCAACCGTAATGTGAAACAATAGTGACTATGTTTAAAGACGTCGGAACACGTCTCTAGCCTAGACCTCTAGATGTTTGCGTTAAGTTCCAATGCGTTTTTAGGTTTATTCAGTTTATTTTATGGTTGATCTTGAATTAGGTTTCGGTTTTCAGGCCCTACCGTATGAAAACTCTCGCAATTCCCTAAATGCAAGCTATAATGAATGAAGTATCCTTTTCTTCGATGAACACCTACCTATGGGAGGGTAGAAATATCATTCCCAAACCAAGACAAGCGAATGCAAACACTAAGAAACACAATGCATCAATACACTAATCTCACGATGCATCGATACTACTAATGAAATATTTAAATTTTGCTTTTCAATTTCTCAAACATGAAAATTCGTAATGCAAATGCACTTTCACTTTCGTATGCTAAATGAATGCATTTTTTTTTTTTGAATTCAAGAAAACAAACAAGCAAGTGCGAACTGATCGATCCAAACAATTGTGATCTATGCTTGGTAGTGAAGAAATCGAATCAACATAAGAAAGTGGTTCAATAATCGACACTAGAAATCAACCAGCAACAAGCAGTGAAAAAGCCTCAAGCAAATCAATAAGAGGGTTGTGGATGAACTTTGAATAGGCAAGTAACCCAAGCAAATGGTTTCTCGATGAAACTTCTAAAGGGCTAGGTCACATGGTCTAAAAAACACAAGACACTCGAATGAAATCAAAGAGAGAGTGCCCCTAACCAAAAGTAATTAAAACAAGCTAATTGAGGGACAAGAAACAACAGGGGATAAGAAAGATTGATGAATTCAGGAGATAAAGTTATAAAAACAACTTTTCAGGAATCAACGCAAGTTACACACTGAGAACCCGAGCTGATCACTATGTCAGCGCAATTTTTACACAGGCCACCCGAGATGTCAGCGCAATTTTTACACAGACCACCCGCGCTGATCCAATTTCAGGGGTCGTCGCGGGAATTAAGCTAGCAACCCAAGGTCAGCGCGGGTAAAAAGCATACCAAGTGGCGCTGACATCGCGACTGTACACGTCTTTTCCGCGCTGATCCGATTTCCAGGATCGTCGCGACTGTTAGGCATAATTACGCGATGACCACGAAGTCAAAGAAACAGCTATGCGCTGTCAGCACGACTGTTTTGACATAAACCGCGCTGAGGCCACAAACAGGCAGAATCAAGCCAAAAGCTCCCAAACCAAGGCAATAACTCTTTAAACAATTTAGACACCTCCCAGACTGAACCAGGAAGTCTAAAAGCAGAGAACTAATCCCCAATCTTTGAAAAGAGAGTAACAATCAAACTCAAAAACAAGAATGAACAAAAAGAGGCAAAGGCCATCTCCTCAGTGGAGTCGCCAAATTGTTGGTGAGGTAAATCCCCTCTACGGATAGAGGCGATCCCTACTAGCCCAGAATGGGTCTAGCAACAATCAATCAATGCTACTGTGCAAGTTCCTAATTGCAAATAAAAGAGAGGCAATGAACACCTACTTGGATTCCAACGCTATTGTTTGATGAAGAGATGCCGCTCTCGCTCCTTCGTTCTGGCCGGTCACGATCCTCCACGATCTCCGTGAATAGATACCTGCACACACGAAGAGAAAGACAAACACAAGCGTGAAATCTAATAAAAGTAATTATACATCAGTCAAAAAGGATGTAATTCACATTAACCATTACAAAGACAAATGAGAATGGAACCATAACAGTAGTCATCTATTATCAATCAATAACAGAGAAAGGTACAACCAAAGTTCTGACGCTGAGTCCTTCTCTAGAGGGTCCAGCCAGCAAGTCTCTTAAGCATTCACCCTTGGAGGTAGATTCTCCCAAAACAAAGCTCTCTCTCACACAAGCAATACTCACAACCTTCCTTAAGCTTTCTCTAGCAAATCCACACTTGTCACACCAACTACCTACTAGCAGCAGCAATCTAAGCACTATGAATTCCACACTATCCAAAACTATCCAACTACTAAACTAGCTGCTCACGGCAATGGTGGAGGTTTAAATAGGAGAAGGAGTCTCCATGAATGGTGGGAGGATGAGCTTAACTCCAAGGAAGGTGGCTCAAATGACGAAACAAACATGCCAGAGAAGGGAGGGCGACATTGACAAGGCCAACAACCAGGTCTGGAGTCATCTGGAAGGTCGGCTGTTAGAACAAACTCGCCCAAACTGGATCAGCGCGGGTCCATAACTGCACTAGAGCGCTGACATCGCAGCTGAATAACAAAGAAGGTCATGTCAGCGCGATCAGATATGAATAACAAATGCGCTGGCTCATGAAATTCGATCAGCGCGGAAAACACGTGTGCTTCCGCGCTGACAGCGCATTCGGTCTGTTATGGAGCGCCCATCAGCACGATTATTTGGCCAAAAGTCGCGCTGATAGCAAAAACTTTGGCAAAGTGGGTCATTTGGCCAGATTAGAGAGCATGAGCATGATTGATTTGAATTCATGACATAGTAGGGAGACTGACAGGGAGACAGTGACAAATTACTGTGTAACAGTGGTCTTCAAGCCCACATACCAGATGGTATTCCTATCCCAAATGGGGTAAGGTCTAGTTGGGACTTTATACCAAGGAGATCCCCTTACTGTTGGTGGTGAAATTCGCCCCCGTCAATAGGTTTGAAACCTTCCAGGAGTAGTTTGAAGCATCATATGGATTTTTTTGGGTAAAATTTTTCCGTGTAAGTGTTGCACCTTTTTTCCCTATTCTACACATAAATACCTTTCCAATGGCTTAAGAATTGTCTCAATCAAAGTTCGTATGAAAAAGTTATGCCACTTGGAAGTTGAGCTTCCTATTTTTACCACCATAGTTCGAGAGGATGTCACGTCAATCCCCATTATTCATGGAAAAGGGGCTAGCCACATGATCATTCTAAATAAGACTCTAGAACAATCAATATTATAACTCTAATTAAAATTTGAAGGAGTCAATCCTAACCACTTCTATGCTATCAGGTTGTGTTATAACTAGGCCACTAGGAGAAACAGGGGTTTCATTCTTTTCAAGTGCATTTTGTTCCATAGATGAGCATAATAGCTAAGAGGGATAGGGAGAGAGCACACACAAAGGATTTGTGCATTTTATTTGCCCACAAGCCATGGGCCTTGATTCTTTGTATGTGCAACCATTTTCTATTCAAAGAAAGAGAGTAGATCGACCTCACTCCCTAGCTATATTTTCTCTCAAAAGGGATTATTAGATATATCTGGTGTCAATTGTGGTTTATGAGTTTTTTTTCATTGTTCTCTATTTTCTGCATAACTATAATTTGCATGCATATAGAATAAGCAGTAATTAACATATCCAAAAATATAAGTAGAAATAAACCCTCATTGAGTAGATTTTAGATTTTCTAATATATTTTATTAGATTTATTGCCGAATTGTTTAGTGGAATTTACGGATCATACAACATACGACATCTCCCTCTCTTGGGGAATATTGTAAGTGGCACATCTACAATTGTATTTTATGTGATATTTGGCATTGCCTTCTGTTAGCGCTTGGAATTCACCTAGGCTGAGATAGACAAACTCTCAAGGCTACATCAAACCATTTCACCTCGTAGCTAGCCCTACGAGGTATGAGAAGGCTCTCTCGGGTCAGATTTGATAGATCTTTCAATATGATTAGGCTGACCAATTAATAATAAAGATTTTAGGCTAGTAAATTGATAAGGGGGTTGATTTAATGATTTTTGGGGTTTTTGGTGGCAATTGGTGGAAGTGCAATTCAAGGTGCGGGGATTGAGCACAGTTTTCACAGGGGGATCTAAGGGGCAAGGTAGGAATGAGTGCTGATGCCTTAATCTGATATGGATGATCAGAGATGATAGAGGAGAAGCTAAAGAGGGCAAACACACAATTCGAATCCTCTCTAGACAGTAGAAAACATTAAAATTGAACAAACTAAAAAGCTGAGCATGTCAAAACATGAGTTCAAACTTTACCACTTCATCTGTCCAATTTAGAAGCATAAGAGAGATGTGAAACACATAAACAAACTTACAAGAACATGTAGAGAACACACCATCAACAATCAGATCCACAAGAATCCTCAAAGATGTCTGTAAAACCCTGGCTTTCCTTGCCTTCAATTGCAGAAATAGATGCACAATATACAATAAAGCTTCCTTACACAAGAGTCCAACCTCCAACCTTGAAAAATGAGTAAGATAAGGCATAATATAGACCATCTAACTCCTTTCCCCACCTCTAGGGGTCGAGCTCAGCTTCCTAGGAGCAGTTTGAACTAATTCTAAACTAAGAACTAGAAAATAGGCAGCCAAACAACTTGCCTCTATTACTTAGCTAACTTATCCATGCATTAATTTTTCACTTTTTACATCAAAGAAGCTTCTAGAAGGGTAAAGAGAGATAAAATCTACCAAAGTGCCATGAAAATATTACATTTATCCATCATCTACAAGTAAAAATAGTCAACCATAGTCAAAACAGTGTTTTTTGACCAAAAATGTGAATTCTGGCAAATCTGGAAGTTCTGGTCGCGCCCCTGGAAGTTCT
Source organism: Pinus tabuliformis (assembly GCA_031772625.1). Taxonomy (NCBI): domain Eukaryota; kingdom Viridiplantae; phylum Streptophyta; class Pinopsida; order Pinales; family Pinaceae; genus Pinus; species Pinus tabuliformis. The sequence continues at coordinate 120,435,974 of CM062813.1, forward strand.
GGTCGCGCCCCTTCACAGCGGTTTTTGAGTGGGTTCCACTGGTCCAAATCAGGTGCAAGATGGCTCATTGGAAAGCTTGGCCTGTCTACTTTCCATCCCAAGTGGAATTTCTGAATTTAGTGTTGATTTGACCCCTCAAAAACCATTTCTCCCAAGGTCACTTTCTGCAACTCAAAAAGTGGGCAGAAAGTCATTTTTTTTTATGTATTTTGAGCTTTTGGAGGCTCAAATCTCAAAATCAGGCTTCTCCCAAGTATTGGTAATTTTTCTTTTTGAATGCCCTTTCCAAAAATGTCAAGTTTGCAAAATTCCGAGCAGCCCTTCAAACTGGTCTCACCCGGGGTGAGACCAGTTCTTGGGAAAAACCTGTAATTGGCACAAAAAATTCACAAATGACAAAATTTTCTCCAAATTTCTTGAAATTTGGGCTGGGAGTCCCCAATAAAGTACCATGCTCAGTCAAAGAGGCTTTGACCAAAATTTGGAGTGGATCGGGCGTTTTCTTTCGTTTTTGTGCTTTGGCCAACCGTCCTTGGAGCACCTTCGTTCTCGCCGATATTTTTGACATTTCTCTCAAACCATGACACCTGTGTAAAAAGTGAAGGAGGTTTTTCTTCTTTGGCATGTTATGGACAAAAACCTCTCTCAGTTTTCCAAAATTCATCTTTGATTGCTCTGGAACATCATTTGAGTGAGACTTGTCCCGATGTGTGAAACAAGGAATTTTGTCGAAATGGAGCGAGATGAAAGGGATAGGGGGCTTCTAAATTCTTGGGGAAATTTGTGGGAGTGGGGAGGGATGTTAGGAAGCAGGAGAAAGTGGAATCTCAGTGACTGAGTGAGGGGAAGGGGTCAAAAAGAGCAAAACACAGGCCCAACCTAGAAAATTGCCAAGTTGTAGCTAGAAACTAGGGTTTGTACAAAAATGAGGAATTTGGCGGATCTAAGGGATGGGAAGTGTTTGTTGAGGTACTTTAAGGATAGGGGAAGGTGTATGAACATCAGGAAACAAGTTTTGCCGGTGATTTGACCATCCAAGAAAAATTGCCTTCAAAACCCTAGGAGAGGGAAATGACCTTGCCTGGGTGGCAACTGAAGCATGAACAAGGTGTCAAATGACTCATTAGACACTGACATGATAATGACAACCCTCTGAATGATGATACACTCAGCTGAATGATGACATAGACTGACATTTGGGCAAACTTTGAACAGAGTGAAAGCAAACCCTAGACCTAATGCTTAGTGACCAAATTTTGCTTGAAAACTCTTTGAAATGACAAAATTTGACCTTGACACTTCAAAATCACTTTGTAAGAGCATATTTGATCACTGTAGGAAGGCTGGAAAGACTGACACTAACATTGGCTCCAATGGGGATGGTAGCTCCTTGGAGGTGCCAAGAACCTTAGACATCTGGGAGAGCAGACCAGTGCTTGCAACCATTGGGCGATGGAGTCATTATTTACACATGTGACCCAACACTTTGACACATTTATTGAATGAAAACTTAACTGAAAACTGACTGAAACTTAACTGAAGCTTGACTCAAACTGACTCGATGGCAAACTGAAATAACTTGAAAAACTTACTCAACAGACCAAACACAAATGACTCATGACTTGACTTAAAACAAAACTTACAAAGCTTATGAAGGGCAGCAGTCCATCAAGATTTGAAATCATGATGACAACCACCTGTGTTTCTTACAAGACAAAATACCATCAAACTATATCAAAATGCCAATGCAACCAATCAAGCAGATGCCTTCTTGATTGATTCTTCTTATCAGATCTTCTGGTCAACATTACAAACCTATCCCTGGGCATCCAAAAACATAGCTGACCGTGATCTCCTTCATCACTGAACACTGCAATAAACACTATCACTGCTGGCTGCAACAAACTTGCTAGAGGATCGTGAAAAACATGAAGATTTGCCACTGCCACCTCCTGCTGAAAGAACAAGGTGTCTTTTGTTTCAAATTCTGATCTGCCTTCCTCATGTGCTACGGTGAAAGTATGCTCATGGGCTTCAAAAAATTCTGAACAAGTAGATGAGCAGATCTCTTCTTGGAAAAACATTTCAGCACATGAAACATATGAAGAATCTAAAAGGTAATTCTGTATGCTATAATCTTCGGTGGTCAGACAATATGGTAGGTGATCTTCATATGATATGACAGCCAGATTCTCATTACATTCTTCAATCATAAGGAAAGAAACTTCAGCTGATTCTTGAGGTGCAAAAATGACAGTTCTATCATCTACCATAAATTCATCCAAAGGAACTGTTTCACTTACTTGAATGAAGATCTCATCTTGATTTTCATGAACTGACTGAATTACCTCCTCATGCAGGCTTTGCATGCTGTCTTCTTCTGTGGGCAGATCTGAAATAAGCTTTTCTCTTTCACCATCTTCAGCCATATAACAAATTTCAACCTGCTGATCTATAAAGCTGCTTACAAGACTGTCATCCTTTTCAGAAGAGGAAGAAGGTCCACCATCATTTTCTTGACCATGTGAGCACTGCAAATCTGCGTTAACTTGAGCTGGAGCAAGACCTCTCAAGAGCTGATCTATCTCCTCTTCGGACAAAGGAGATAATGCCTTTTGCTTTCTTCTGCTCACACAGTGAGTGTCTTCATTGATTTCAAGTGAAGGAGAATATAGATTTTCCTCATACTTTTGATCCATTTCATGCAATTCCTGTTGACTGTCAAGATGCAAAATTGTTTCATTTCCCACCGTACTAAGATCTTGGTCCTGCTGCAAATTTTCATGATCATCTCTATGGGAATCCACTAGGTTCTCTTCATGTTGCTGAAATGGATTCTCATACAAAACCTCCATGATCTCATAATCCATAAAATTATCATCTTCATAATATTTCTCAAGGCTTTCGATAAAACTATAAGCATGCTTGCAGCAGTCATGAACCAAATTTAATGATGGATAAGAAACTTGATATCTTTCAATGAACAAGGCATGAAAATCCTTTAAACAGTAAATACAAGCAGGCGGCAAACCTTCATACCAAGATTGGGCTGCACCTTCCAGAGTGGCCAAGAATATCTTCATCAAGCAATCTTCCGGAAAATCCACCTTCAACTTGCGAATATGCATATGAAATCTGATTAGATGAAGAGCAGCATCTTTCTTACCATCATCATTAAATATAGGCAGATTCCTTGACCAATCTACCTTTGGAATTTTATTCGGAAAACCTGGGATGTGATCTCGGCTCAGGGGAGCATATCTTCTTGCAATTAGATCCATCTTGAAAACCTCAAAGCTACTAATCCTCCTGCAGTGAAGTCGCCATGAAGCATGAAGCACGGATTGCTGGATTCTTCAGTGAATGGAGTCGCCGGGTGAATGATCTCAGCCTTGTCAGTGTCTGATCGTTGTTCACCATCAACAATCAGATCTGAACTTGATATATGTGCTGGGGTAAAGTGTCAATGAAGTGAGGGTTTCAAAAGCTCACGGAGATTGACTGAAGCAGCGTTTATCTACTAACGCTGATGTAAAACAAGAGCGTTTTCGAAGGCTTCTGGCGTAACTTCAGGCTCCGTCTAAGACTTAAGAAATCACACTACAATGAGCAAATTACAAATTTGTTCTTCCCCAGTATGGTCGCCAATATGTTAGCGCTTGGAATTCACCTAGGCTGAGATAGACAAACTCTCAAGGCTACATCAAACCATTTCACCTCGTAGCTAGCCCTACGAGGTATGAGAAGGCTCTCTCGGGTCAGATTTGATAGATCTTTCAATATGATTAGGCTGACCAATTAATAATAAAGATTTTAGGCTAGTAAATTGATAAGGGGGTTGATTTAATGATTTTTGGGGTTTTTGGTGGCAATTGGTGGAAGTGCAATTCAAGGTGCGGGGATTGAGCACAGTTTTCACAGGGGGATCTAAGGGGCAAGGTAGGAATGAGTGCTGATGCCTTAATCTGAGATGGATGATCAGAGATGATAGAGGAGAAGCTAAAGAGGGCAAACACACAATTCGAATCCTCTCTAGACAGTAGAAAACATTAAAATTGAACAAACTAAAAAGCTGAGCATGTCAAAACATGAGTTCAAACTTTACCACTTCATCTGTCCAATTTAGAAGCATAAGAGAGATGTGAAACACATAAACAAACTTACAAGAACATGTAGAGAACACACCATCAACAATCAGATCCACAAGAATCCTCAAAGATGTCTGTAAAACCCTGGCTTTCCTTGCCTTCAATTGCAGAAATAGATGCACAATATACAATAAAGCTTCCTTACACAAGAGTCCAACCTCCAACCTTGAAAAATGAGTAAGAGAAGGCATAATATAGACCATCTAACTCCTTTCCCCACCTCTAGGGGTCGAGCTCAGCTTCCTAGGAGCAGTTTGAACTAATTCTAAACTAAGAACTAGAAAATAGGCAGCCAAACAACTTGCCTCTATTACTTAGCTAACTTATCCATGCATTAATTTTTCACTTTTTACATCAAAGAAGCTTCTAGAAGGGTAAAGAGAGATAAAATCTACCAAAGTGCCATGAAAATATTACATTTATCCATCATCTACAAGTAAAAATAGTCAACCATAGTCAAAACAGTGTTTTTTGACCAAAAATGTGAATTCTGGCAAATCTGGAAGTTCTGGTCGCGCCCCTTCACAGCTGTTTTTGAGTGGGTTCCACTGGTCCAAATCAGGTGCAAGATGGCTCATTGGAAAGCTTGGCCTGTCTACTTTCCATCCCAAGTGGAATTTCTAAATTTAGTGTTGATTTGACCCCTCAAAAACCATTTCTCCCAAGGTCACTTTCTGCAACTCAAAAAGTGGGCAGAAAGTCATTTTTTTGATGTATTTTGAGCTTTTGGAGGCTCAAATCTCAAAATCAGGCTTCTCCCAAGTATTGGTAATTTTTCTTTTTGAATGCCCTTTCCAAAAATGCCAAGTTTGCAAAATTCCGAGCAACCCTTCAAACTGGTCTCACCCGGGGTGAGACCAGTTCTTGGGAAAAACCTGTAATTGGCACAAAAAATTCACAAATGACAAAATTTTCTCCAAATTTCTTGAAATTTGGGCTGGGAGTCCCCAATAAAGTACCATGCTCAGTCAAAGAGGCTTTGACCAAAATTTGGAGTGGATCGGGCGTTTTCCTTCGTTTTTGTGCTTTGGCCAACCGTCCTTGGAGCACCTTCGTTCTCGCCGGTATTTTTGACATTTCTCTCAAACCATGACACCTGTGTAAAAAGTGAAGGAGGTTTTTCTTCTTTGGCATGTTATGGACAAAAACCTCTCTCAGTTTTCCAAAATTCATCTTTGATTGCTCTGGAACATCATTTGAGTGAGACTTGTCCCGATGTGTGAAGCAAGGAATTTTGTCGAAATGGAGCGAGATGAAAGGGATAGGGGGCTTCTAAATTCTTGGGGAAATTTGTGGGAGTGGGGAGGGATGTTAGGAAGCAGGAGAAAGTGGAATCTCAGTGACTGAGTGAGGGGAAGGGGTCGAAAAGAGCAAAACACAGGCCCAACCTAGAAAATTGCCAGGTTGTAGCTAGAAACTAGGGTTTGTACAAAAATGAGGAATTTGGCGGATCTAAGGGATGGGAAGTGTTTGTTAAGGTACTTTAAGGATAGGGGAAGGTGTATGAACATCAGGAAACAAGTTTTGCTGGTGATTTGACCATCCAAGAAAAATTGCCTTCAAAACCCTAGGAGAGGGAAATGACCTTGCCTGGGTGGCAACTGAAGCATGAACAAGGTGTCAAATGACTCATTAGACACTGACATGATAATGACAACCCTCTGAATGATGATACACTCAGCTGAATGATGACATAGACTGACATTTGGGCAAACTTTGAACAGAGTGAAAGCAAACCCTAGACCTAATGCTTAGTGACCAAATTTTGCTTGAAAACTCTTTGAAATGACAAAATTTGACCTTGACACTTCAAAATCACTTTGTAAGAGCATATTTGATCACTGTAGGAAGCCTGGAAAGACTGACACTAACACCTTCATTGTTAGTTGGAAGATAAGTATTTTGTGACATCTCCTAGGCTAGATCAAAGGAGATGAAATATTATTGTAATGAGAGGGTCGTTGAAGCCTCCTTTTAAAAAAGGCTCCCCCTCACACTTTTATTTGTTGTTGATTGGTTATTGTGAATACCTTTTGAAAATCTACCTATTGAGATAATTTGGTGTTAACTCTTAAAACTTGTATCCCTTGGTTTTTATTTGGTGCATAAGATTGATTGTTCATTTCTCAAGTGTTCTACAAAGCTAGCAAAAAAGATCCATGGAATGATAAATTCTAACACTTGAAAGGAAATCATTTTGGGGTAAATTCTCTCCTATTTCCTTTGCTAGTTTGGTAGTATTTTAATTCCTTGCTTTGTCTATCCTTCTAGAGCCCTAGCAAGGGTATTAATTACATTAATAAGCTATCGTTGAGATTTCTAGTGAAGGTGCTCCTTCTAAAACCCCTTCTTTGTAAGGTCTTGGTTTTCAATTTCATTTTGATTAGATAGGAGAGTATTGCGTATTTGGCCCTAATCTCATTCTAATCTAAAACGGAAAATAAGCCATTTACAATAAGCATATATTTTCGGCCCCATAAGCCCTTGTTGGATAAGGAACTTGTTTTCTCCCAGCAACCTCTGAAATTACAAAAAACCCAAAATCCCCCTTTTCTCTATTTATGAAGAAATCTAAAGTTAAGTATTGGATAAATCTCTAGTTTAGTGTTTATTTGAAGGCATGTTTCATTTCCTAGATTAGCATAGATTAAATTTTGATGTTAATATTGTCATGTCAAAACCCTAATTGTTGAATTGGCCCCTAGGATTGTGCATCTAAAGTTTATTTCTCTTTCTTTGGATTGTTTTCATTGCGCATGTGATCTGAATTTAAGAAGGGAATGAAATGAAATACAGATTTAAAATCAAACACAGAGATAAAGTGAAATCGGACTTCATTTAGTAAATAGAAATGTTGAAATTGTTTACATGCAGAATGAAAGCAAACAAGCTTGAATGGTGATAGCTTATCTATGAGAAGAGATGTAATAGAAACATACCTTCCTGAATTGTGTTACAACGAAGCTCAAAGGTCTTTTTATAACAAAGAATCAACGAGAAACCCTAAACACCCAAAACCCTAACCTTAGGAGATGATTCATGAAGCACCAAAGGCTTATGGGCATTGGCAGGGTAAGTTGGAATGTCAACTTTCCAGGGTCATAACTTTGGCATATGATCTTTGTTTGGTGTGTATGATAGCCCGTTAGAAAGGTCTATTCGAGGAAAAACTTTTGATTGCAAATATTGTCAAAGACTCAAATTTTCCTATTTCCCCAAAAAAACATCGTTTAGGGCCTCAAAACGGCTCCACAAGTTCAAGACTTGAAATTACGAATAACAAAAAACTTCCAAAATAGGAAAATTATGGTGTGAGTTAGTAGAATAGGTGAGTGACCACCAATATCCACCTGAATCATCATGTAAATTTGGAAGTTGCATAAAAAAATGGCAAAAACGTATTTACATAAGCCTAAGTGTATAGTTAATGCAGTCAAAGAATATCTAGCATATAATTGGTGCAAAATTCATAAACTAAAAAGATTTTATCAAGTTTCTATAAGTTTTTGTAGCATCAAGGTGTTCTAGTCTCGAAAATTTGTGGAGAGGCTAAAACACATGAGTTCTCCATAACCCAAAAATCGTTTTTGGAAATTCCACCCAAAAGTGTCTCAATTAGATTATTAGCCTATTTTTAAATATTTCTTAAGTCTAAAAGTAGAAAATCTGGTTAATTAATCAGAATTAATTGAGATAAGGTGTGAATCATCTAGAAACTCACGCGAATCGACTATGATATGATCATAGCTCTTGATTAAGTTTTAATTTTGGTCAGTGGATGTCCAACAGAAGATTATAAGAAGAAGTCAATGGGTAGATGGAGAACATGCTTGTGAGACACACAGAAATCAATTTCCTTGGAGAGTTCAATTTTCCAGAAGCAGTAGCCGGAAGAGTTCAAGCTTCAGAAGGGTAGCAGAGACAAAGAGGGGCAGGGACAGTGAGGACGAAGGAAAATTTTCCAAATTCATCGAGTACATTGCATAGCGGTAGAGATAGCCACAGAGAGGCTACACAAGGGCTACGTAGAAGCCTCTAAGAGGCAATTCAATCTTGCTGGGGAGAAGCAGAGTTTCAGTTCCAGAGGCCGGAAAGACATTCCAAAGGCCAAGAGAAAAGTTCTCCTAATCAACAGCAAATTAGACGGCTTGAGGAGCAACTAATTCAGGCAAAGCACAGAAGGGACTGCGTAAGGGTGATGCAGACCTGCGCATAGGCTATTTGGACGACTCCCTTAGAGTTGCAGTCAAGAGCCCGGGTTGCTTGTGGGGGTTAGGAAAATTCCTCACTAGATTTTTGCTAGTATTTTTCTCTACAGGATTGCCAGATTTCGACATCTAGTTGTACTCATAATTTATCACTACTACATAATAATATAAAACCCTCAGCTGCTTCTCCGGTTTTCCCAAGTTGGGTTTTTCCGGGGACATTTATCCAAAAATAAGTGTGTCGTAATTTTGTGCGTGTTATAGAATATTTCTCAGTTTTCAGCGCTATTATTTCTCGCAGTATTTTTTTGAAGGTTGCAGTGTGTTTATTTCGTTGTTGTAGTAGCAATAAATTGGTAATTTAATTAATAGTTCAAAGAAATAATTCCAGTTGTTGCAATAAGATTTCAGTAGTGAAATTTTCACATGGTATCAGAGCGTGATTTATCAGACGGGGAAACTTAGAAGAAAAAACATAAATTCGTTGTTCAAAGGGAGCAGTTGGACGAATTTCTGAAGGTTGCGCAAAGCCTAAGCTAGGCAATTCAAATTGCTAGGTAGATCGATTTTTTCAGTGCAGGTTGGAAAAAAAATTCGGCTTACCATATTCAATGATTCCAGCAGGCAGAGGGAGTAGCAACAACTCAAATTTTCATTGAGCAGATTCCTTGTTTGGGTGCAAAGGGGTTTGCAGTAGCAGAATCAGCGTAGGGTGGAAGAGAAATAACAAAAACAGAGGGAAATTTTCCCTCAGAGAATCTCGAGTTTTAGAGATCTAATTTTTTCAGTTGCAAATTGGTAGTAGTTGTGAGCAGATTTTCTCACTCCATAAGGAAGTGAGTGTAGTAGATCCAACAATCGAGCAAAGGGAAAGAGGGAGACTTTTTACCAGATTTAGAGATGGCAAAGATAGCCACCGAGAGGCTACGCAAGGGTTACGTAGAAGCCTCTAAGAGACAATTCAATCCTGCTAGGGAGAATCAGAGTTTTAGTTCCAGAGGTTAGAGAGACGTTCCAAACGCCAGGAGAGACATTTTCCCAATGAACAGCAAACTAGACAACTTGAGGAGCAGTTAATTCACGCAGAGCGCATAAGGGACTGCACAAGGGTGACACAGGCTTGCGCAGAGGTTGTTTGGATGGCTCACTTGGAGTTGCAGTCAGAACTTGGATTGCTTGTGGGGGCGAGGAAAATTCTTCACTAGATTTTTGCCAAGTATTTTTTTTTTGTAGGATTGCCAAATTTCGGCATCCAATTGTACTCGAAATTTCTCACTGCTGCATAATAATATAAAACCATCAGTTGTTGCACCTGTTCTCCAAGTTGGGTTTTTTTGGGGACATTAGTCCAAAAATAAGTGTCATAATTTTGTGTGTGTGTGCTAGAATATTTCTCAATTTCCAACGCTATTATTTTCCCCAGTATTTTTGTGAAAGTTCTAGTGTGTTTATTTCATTGTTGTCGTAGAAAAAAACTGCTAATTTAATTAACAGTTAGAAGAAATAATTCCAATTGCTGCAATAGGATTTCAGTAGTGAAATTTCACAGTTTCATTTACATCTTCTAGTTGTGAACCTTTCCTTAAGTTTGTTCTACTTGCATATCTTTCACTTAAAGGCATGCTTGGTAAATTCAAAGTAATTCTTACAAAAACCCTAAAGTGAATTTACCATTTGATTCAAGTTCTCCTTTCTTCATATTGGATAACTTATTATTCAAGTAAATTGGGATGTCATTTCATTGAATATCATAAAACCCTAATCTATAACGTAATACCCCTTGCTCTAAAAGTGGTTATTTATCTCTCTTCAGTTGATATCTCTCTTTAGTCTCAAATTTGGATTTTATACAAACTAACAAATAAAACAGATCTGGAGATCAAGGACAAGAAAAGTTATACCTTGGAATTGCCCTCCCTTAAGCACATAATGAATTGTTCTTATCACATCATCATCTAAAGTCAATTTGTTTTGTAAGATTACATCTCTTGTGGTTTAATTTAACTTGGAGTTGTCTCTATTGCAAGTTAATTGACTAAGTTGATGGTTTACTTCTTCAAAGTTATCATTTGCTTGGGATGGTAATCAACTTATTATATTCTATATAAGATATCTTTAATTCAAACACAACAAATTAGATTTGAAGATTAGTCCACTTGTTCCTAATTCACACATTCATCTAAGTGGATTGTAGTGATTTATGCTTCTTTTTTTATCGAAAAGTCAATTTAAAGCATTAAGCCACTAAGCTATTGGAATTTTGTGCTCTATATTGTATAGCTTTGTGTGGATTCTATAGTATCATTGAAGTAAATCTTTGATTTCCTCAAATAAACCATAATTAAGATTTATTTAATATATCCTAACAATCAAGTTTATATCAAAGGGATACCCCACTTAGCCTCTTGAGAGCCGGCAAATAGTGAAGGAATAGGTGTGTTGAGGTTACATTGACACAATGCACATCAATTACCCCAAGGTGGCATCCATGGATTGAGATTTTCCACTTAGATGCTAGTTTAGGCAATAGTAGAGTAGATTCACACGAAGATAAGAAATTTTTTGGACCAACAATGGTTAAATGATCTCATCTTCATTCAATACACTTTCCAGCTAAGGCACAACCGGTGGTTGAATAAAAGACCTAATATGGATCCCATTGTCTTACATAATATTGATCCATCCTCAAAATGGGTAGAGAAGACTCACCTGGTAGAGGTTGATGTTGATGACTTGAGGCGGATGGGTTTCGAGTCTCGACAATGATCCACTAGTAGCACTAGGCATGGAAGGCAATAGCCATGCTACTACTAGTATTACTACTAAGGAAACTGTTGAGTCCAAGCCAAAGGATGATCCTATATTTCACACCAAGGATCCTTTGTCCAACAATTGTGATGAGTTTGATGATTGATCCAGTCGATCATTGACGTGCAATAGGCTAGTAGCTTGTAGCATATTGCTTTTTGGACTTTAGAGCTCATTTCGAGCCTCGTTGTTTATGCATTTTGTTTTAAATATGTACTGCAGTTGATGTCATTTTGTGATACACACTCGTACATGGTATATACATGACCATAATTTGCATATTTCATATATATATATATATATAGATGTGTGTGTTAAATAAAATTTCATATTTTATGTAATTTTTAGTGAACGATTTCATAAACCAGGTCATCGACTAATTCCAATCTGAGTCCGATGTAATCCTCAGCAGGTTCGAAGTCCAAATCTGAGTTTTCAAAGATTTTGCCACGTTGCCCTTTACAAGTTGCCGGGTACTTTTACACCCAATGTATTTCATGATTGGGATAGAGTCCATGAGGAAGGGGAGGTGACTAAAGCCTTATCGATGTGCAATGAAAGATCTTTTCCAGATGAAGAGATTCAAAGCCACATCATAAGGCAGTGGCAAGATTTCAAGGCCCCAATGCAATTAATTTCCTTTGCTGATGCAATTTAAGTAAGAAAGAATATGTTGCCAGGTACTATCAATCATTTCTTAAATTTTCATATAAATTTATTTCTTTGAATTTCTTTGATTTTATTAATGTATATCATTATTGTCATTTGCTAGGTCTTTGGTGGCAAAATTTTGGCAGTGATACCCCCAAACTTAAAAGTTCTATCTGCATCTCGAGTCAGACCTATAGTGCTTCCAGTTACGAGCACCTCTGGAGTATGTTCAAGAAGATTCACTCTAAAAAATTGAGTTAGCACAAAAACACCTGAATGATTTTATATTTGTCCACTATAATCTCCAACTTCACAAGAAGCAGATACAGGACCAAAAATTTGAGGCTTGCTCCTCTTATCTTTTTTATTCTTTTGAATTTTTATTTCTATTAAATGGGGTATTAAAATATAGAGTACAATTTTCAACATTATTGCTACGCGAGGCATGTATCATGTGGTAATTGTGGTGGATGACGTAGATCCAACATCTGATTGGCTAGTCAAAAAGGAGGCTCATATTTTTACACACGAGGACCTAGATTTCCTTGAGGCTGAGGTAGCCCAAGGAATAGGAGCATCAGATGCTTCCCGACCCTACGTCAAGACTCGTTGTATATATAGATTTTGGACATATATTGATCTTCTGCATTGTATGGACACAGATTTATTTCATATTGAAATTTTCCTTTTCCAATCAAATATTGTGTATTTTGTTTTTTTCTAGTATTGTCCTAATCGAGTTTTTTCCCCAGCCAAGTCAAACTCTTGACTCTTGTATCTCACCAAGACGAGTCTTGTACTATGGGTAGCCATGGCATGAGGCATGTAAATTGTTAAACAGTAGGAAAGGAAAAAGGACATTATGCAAGGGAAATGTCTTAAAACTGTCCAAAGTTGAAGGGCGGATACAGAAAAACTAAATAGAACAGGAAATACGTCACTGGTAAATCTCAAAATTTGGTTTTGATAGTTGACATATTGGGTTGAGCAGGTAACAGAACAAGTTGAAGGAAGCCCAAATGTAACATAAAGAAAACAAGCCATACTCAGAGCAAGTTTATGAAGGAATATATGCAGCAACTTCTTTCCTAACTTTAGAAGATGCAAAGCAATTTCCAACCTCCCATATCCTGCAGGTTATAAGAAATTCCTCTTGCCAAAAAAATGTAGAGTATTTTTCAAGTTACTCATCTAGACAACCGAAACCAATGCTGATAAAATCGAGGACAGATTTTCTCAGTCGATGTAATTTGCGACTACACACCTCCATACTTTTGGCAGATCTCTAATGATCTGCCTTTAATCGAGGAGTCATTGATGAAAATGTACAGCTTCACAAATTCATTAAAACTTTCAATGTAGAAAAAATCTAGTCTGTTAACAATGACATATATGACTGTAGCCTTCAAGATATGTGGTATGATTACCAACCTTGCATAATTGTTGATGAGCACATTAAAATCCTTTTTGTGGAAGATCAAATCAATTTTTAACCTATACCACTGCAGAAAACTGCTTTGCATGCCATCTCTGACCTTGTTGGGAATGCAGCAAAAGGCACTGAAATCCCTAGCAGAACGTTAACCCTATTGAAATTGCTTGGATCTTCCACGGACCATTTTGCTGGCAAATTGCGATGTTGATGTTTAACACCTATCAGATTATTTCTCTCTGTGTCCTCAATAGAGCATTCTGAACTAAGCTTCCAATATACAATCTATGGTCTGCTCATATACAACTCGGTCACCAATATACAATCCATAGTCTGTACATCCTACAAGCTACAATGATGAAATTGAACCTTGAGAGAATATCTAAAAGAAGATAGGATATGTGAACAAATATCCACAACAGATTAAAATGCTTGCAAGGTATTACTCTCTTAACATGTACAATCCACAGAGATATTGTTAGGTATATAAATATCCCAATTCTCAAGTGGAAGGTTGAAGTGTGGTGTAAGGACTCCACACAAAACAATATAATCCAAACTGAGAGATCACATGGGATTATGACAAGGTAATTGAATTCATACCAAATTCCCTTTGCTTATCCAGCTGAAAACCTTTACCCTGACCAGGCTAGCTTACAACCCTCCACCAAATCTGAGCCCTGCACAGGTCTTAGATCAAGGAAAGATACGGTTTAGCAATAAAAGGCATACTAGCCCAAACGGCCTAATCACCTTCACCCATCATATCACTTGTAGTCAGGACTCATACAAAATAATATAATCCAAAATTGAGAGATCACATATCATTATAAAGAGATGATTGAAATCATGTCAAGTCTCCCTTCGCTTATCCAGCTGACAAACTTTACCCTGACCAAGCTAGTTTACAGGCTTACAGCTCTCAACGAAATCTGAACTGTGTGCAGGCCTCCATTCAAAGTAAGTCCTGATTGGAAAATAAAAGGCATACTGGCCCACGTGAACTAATCACCTTCACCCATCACATCACTTTTGGTTGGGACTCCATACAAACTATTATAATCTAAGATTGAGAGATCATATGTTGTTAAAGCAAGGTGATTGAACTCATACCAACTCCTCCGTAGCTTATACAGCTGACAAACTTTACCCTGACCGGGCTAGTCTATAACCCTCATCCAAATTTTAAACCTGCCCAGACCTTAGTTCAAGTTAAAGACTGGTAAAATAATAAAAGGCATACTGGCCCACACAGATTAATCACCTTCGCATATCATATCACTTATATTTCTTTGGGCTATTAAAATACAATGAAATGAAGTTCCAACTTGAAATAATGCCCATTTATAAAAATCTGAACGCTGTGCAGACCTTCATTCAAAGTGAGGCCTGGTTGAATAATAAAAGGCATACTGACCCACATGCACTAATTATAAGTCATTATAGCAGAGATATTGAATTCATACCAAGTCTCCCATGGCTTATCCAGCAGAGAAAATTTACCCTGACAATGCTAGTTGATAAACCTCATCCCAATTTGAACCCCGCCCAGGCCCTAGTTCAAGCTAGGCCTGCTAAACGATAAAAGGTATACCAGCCCGCATGGACTATCCCCCTCGCATATCATACAACCTCTGGTCCATATTTCTTTGGGGTATTAAGATTCATGAAATAAAGTTCCAACCTGAAACAATGCCCATAGATAATTCATCAGCTCTTGTTATCATCAGTTCATTCTCAGCAATGCAAGCTGCATAAAAGGTGCAATGCTTGGGCATTAAAAATAAAAGCCCACTAAAAAAAAATCCTACGTTCAGCACTGATGGCAATTAGTGTCACCAATAGTCTCCACAAGAACACAAGCCATTCTTAAAATGATGGAAGCGGTTTGCATCTCTCACAACTATTTCCCGTTCAACAATCTTGGAGATTAACTTCATTGCAGAGTGGCAATCACCGCACACTCTAAGGTTTTTTATTATGAGAATAGGTTTGCCATGGGGGGTACTAATAAGCCCAAAAGAAATTGCCAGCTTCTCACTATGATGATAAAGAGAGTGTTTTTTCTGTTCCTCCTCCACATCATGTAGGACAATATTTGTATTTGGCACATAGCCTACCTCCACTATTTGTTTAATCAGACTTTCCAACTTCGCATATATCTTCTCTGATTTTGGGTGTGATTTGTCTCCTACAACAAATACATGAACCTTATCCCTAACCTCAATCCAGCTACATCCTGGATCCTTCTTGACCCCTTTGTCTCTCATCATTTTTCTTACCTTTGCAGCATTGTCCCATCTGCCAGCTGCTGCATAGATGTTTGACATTAGCACATATGTTGAGGAGTCGTGTGGTTCCAATTCAAGAAGATGTTCTGCTGCATGTTTTGCCCCATCTATGTTACCATGGATTCTGCAGGCACCTAGGAAGGTTCGCCACACCAAAGCACCAGGTTGAAATGGCATTTTATTGATGAATTCCCATGCCTCATCCAGCTTCCCAGCACGGCCTAGAAGGTCAACCATGCAAGCATAGTGCTCCATTTTTGGCTCAATGCCGTGGTTGTGGTTCATGGAATGAAAATAGTGATGCCCTTCATCAACCAGTCCTACATGGCTGCATGCTGAGAGAACAGCAGTAAAGGTAACATGATCTGCCTTCAGACCTGCTCTTTGCATTTGCTCATAGAGCTCAAGAGATCTACTTGCAAACCCATGCTGAGAATATCCTGCAATCATCGCTGTCCATGAGATTGCATCCCTTTCTATCATTCTATCAAACACCTCCCATGCACTACATATGCTACCACATCTAGCATACATGGTGATTAGGGCATTCTCAACATAAAGATCATCCTCAAAACCAGACTTTATAATTGAGGCATGGACCTGTTTTCCACGTTCCATGGCTGCAAGGCCAGCACATGCACTGAGAACATTTGTGTATGTGAACTGATTTGCCTTCAAACCTGCTTGCAACATCTGGCAAAGCAATTTCAGGGCTTCCTCACCAAGCCCATTTTCAGTATATCCTGCAATCATTGTAGTCCAAGATATCACATCTTGTTTGCACATTTTGTCAAATACTCGGCACGCATTATCTATGCTTCTGCATTTGTTGTACATCGCAATAAGAACACTCCCCACAAAGACATGTAACTCAAATTCAGTTTTTATGATGTGGGCATGGACCTGTTTGCCCTCTTCAAGTGCTTCTAGGCTTCCACAAGCCTGAATAACACTGCCGAAAGTGAATGCATCAGGTTTCTTGCCTGCACACTGCATTTCATGAAATACCTTCAGAACCTCTTTACTGTATCCATTTTGCGCATATCCTGCAATCATTGCATTCCATGAGACAACATCTCGTTGAGGCATTTCATGAAAAACTAAACATGCATCCTGTACGCTGCCACATTGGGCGTACATGGTCACAAGAGTGTTTGCCAAAGAAACATCCAATGCAATTCCAGCTGTGATAATCTGAGCATGGAGCTGCTTGCCCTTTTCCAAATCCGATGGACATGCACATGCAGATAGGAGACATGCTAGAGTGAACTCATCTGCCTTCATGCCCGTCTGTTGCATTCTGAATAATAGTTTCCAGACATTCTCATCTTGCCCATGTTGAGCGTATCCTGCAATTATCACATTCCATGAGACCACATCTCGTTGACGCATTTCATCAAAAATCAAGCGTGCATCCTCTATGCTCCCACAATCAGCATACATGGTAATCTGGGAATTTCTCACAAATAGATCGGAGTCATGTCCAGTTTTTAGAATGAATGCATGAACTTGCTTCCCCCAATCAAGTACTTGCGAGTTAGCACATGCACTAAGAACACTTGCGATGGTCATATCATTTGGTTTTATGCCTGCCGATAGCATTTGGCACATAACATTCAGGGCCTCATCACTATATCCATTCTGGGTGTATCCTGCAATCATTGCAGTCCATGAGACTACATTTCGTCCAGGTATGCTCTCAAATATATTGCATGAATCCTCTATATTGTCACATTTGGAATACATTGTAAGAAGGGCATTGCCCACAGATACATCTGATTCAAATCCAGATTTTATGATTTGTGCATGGACCGTTTTTCCCTGTTCCAAGGCCTCCGGTCTTTCAATTGCACTTAATAAGCAAACAAAGATAATATGATCTGGCTTTCCACCTGCTTGGTGCATTCGTTCATAGAGATAGAGAGCATCCTTAATATACCCGCACTGGCAATAGCCCGCGATCATCACAGTCCATGAGACGAGATCTTTTTTAGATATATTCTCAAACACTTTGGATGCATCACTTATGCTTCTGCACTTGGCATAGATGTCTACAAGGACAGTTCCTACAAAATCGTCGAAATAAAACCCAGTTTTAATAGCATAGACATGGACCTGTTTGACCTGTTGCAGAGCCTCCGATCCAGCAAATGCACCAAGCACATGGGCCAAAGTCAGATGGTTAGCCCTGATATTGGCACGATGTATTTGGGTAAACAAATTCATTGCTTCTGAACCGTAACCATTTTTGGCATATCCTGCTATCATTGCATTCCATGAGCCTGAAACTATATTATTATTATCTTTAGGTGTTGTGTTCTTGAACACCTTCTGCGAATCTCCTAATCTCCCACATCGGGCATACATGAGTATGAGAGCTTCCTGTATACAACCATCCAATTCATAACCAAATTTAATTGTCGCAGCGTGGACCTGCTGACCCTCTGCAAGAGCTTCTGTCCCCATAGCACATACCCTTAAGACACAACCAAACGTAATAAAGTCAGGCTTGATTCCTGCCATCTTCATCATATCAAATAGCCCAACAGCCTCTTTGACAGCACCACACTGAGCATATCCAGCAATAACTGAAGTCCAAGAGACCACATCTGGTTCGGGCATTTTATCAAACATATTATATGCATCTTCCATGCTCCTACATTTGACATACATGTTCACAATGTTGTTTCCCATAAACGTGTCTGCTTCAACCCCAGCCTTAACGATGTGGGCATGTACCTGCTTACCCAAATGAAGGGATTTCATCCTGATGCATTCTCGCAAAATAGATGCCCATCTGTCCCAGTTTACTGTAGGGTTTGACTGGTATAAATCATGGTAAAACACCGTCTCCGCCCTCTGTTGCTTTTGTTGCGCATACTTTATGCCAACAATCTCACCATTATCATAAGTGCCCACGTGGGCTTTCTGTATTGAAGACGATTTCGAAAGAATGGCCACGATGTCATGTTTTTCATAATTCTTGTTTTTCTCACCCATGCACTTAATGTTTCTACTACTGACAACAGTAGAATAATAATGTGAATTGAAAAGATTACGGGAGTTGGTTAAATGGACAGATACCTTGTCCAAAGATAGGAGGTTCAGGCGTGTTGCTGCAGCAGCAGTTAAAGTCGTCGAAAAAGGTGATGTGGGTAGAGTTGCCATCCTGCGCAGCTATACCTTGCACGCTACATCTATTGTTCATATTCCATCATCCGGGAAGAACTTTTACACGCAAAATGTAATTGCTACATGCTAAACATACTTATCTGTGAAACCTTGCACTGAGTAAAAACATCACCAATTGGTAGACTGGGGACAGATTTTGGTTTACACATATGTGGGAAATATCGCTATGCAGGCTTTACAGTTACAATTTTGACCATGGCCTGCGTCTGTTTTCTGGATACCATGAAAACATGCAGGCTTTACAGTTACAATTTTGACCATGGCCTGCATCTGTTTTCTGGATATCATGAAAACATAGAGGCTTTACAGTTACAATTTTCACCAGGGCCTGCGTCCGTTTTCTGGATATCATGAAAATGAGTTTTGAATTTTCTGTGTACACATTCAGGGATACTGCTACAAATGCGATTTTTTATTGATTAGAATTCAAAATTACTATTAATCAGCATAGATTTTTGTAGTATCAAATATTTTGAAATTTAAATTATCTTTAAATGAAATTTGAGATTTGGGAAAAAAAAAAATTGAAATATGAGAGGTCTCAAATGAAATTTGAGATTTGTGTTTTTGTATATTTATAAATTTGAAATTAAAATGATTTTATATATCAGATTAAAATGATTTTATTTTATATAAGTATTTTTATTTTTAATTTTATTAAAATATATAGAAATTTTATTATAATTTAGTTATTAAATTGGTAAATTATAATTGGCTTAAGTTAATCTATTTTATGAGATGTGTTTGGATTTTGGATTTTTTTTTTTTACAAAGTCGGGTGCTATATTAAGGTCTGAAATAAAAAAGAGGAGTCAGATCTCCGAAGATACAATAAGTGCCGGATACAGCTTGGGTTAATAGAGTTACAAAATGAGACTCTCTCTATTACCCTTGTCCTACTTGTTCTGATTCTAAAACTACTATAGCTGCTATAGATTCTTACGAACTGTCCTAACCAAAATTTACATTTAAAGACCATTTTAGTCGATTTCGATATGGCTAATTTGTCTTGCAGTAGACTCCTCCGGGTTCGGGTCCGCTTCTGGTTGTTTGGCACTTGAGGAGCTGGGTGCCGCTTTGTTTCGTTTATCCATCATCCATTGCAGTATTGAAATTGATTCTTCTGCATGGCTGCAGCGATTTGCTAAATGACGAAACTGTTCATGCAATGAAGACACCCTGTGCAAAAACAGATCTATTTCAGCTCTGTATTTTTCATTCAGAATGCGGTTCTGGTCTTCCAGCCTTGTTTCGAGGATCTTTTGCTGATTCTCCAAAATGCGCTGCTGGGCTCTAACTTCTTCGAGTTCTGCTTGCAAATCTGAACAATGCAAGCAATCTTCACTTCGGTCCATTGGGATTGATAAGGGGGTAAAGAAACAGGAAGGAGGGAGCAGAGAGGTAAAAACGTGGCAGTCAAACTGAACGGGTGAGATAGGAATGGCAGCGGGAATTAAGATTATAAGAAGAGACCAGGAAGCACATAAAACAGGGGAAGTATACAGAGGAGCGGACTTTGGGGCGCTATGGATGAGAAGCGCAGCATAAATCCAGATCAGCTGAAAGAAGCAACGGCTTGCTATACTCCAGACATTCAAACCCGAGGAATCGCTGAGATTAAGACAGAGAAGAGGGAGCTTTCTGCAAGAACCAGGGGACAAGAAAGGCTTGCTGTGGAAAAGAGAGGGATTCACGACAGAGGGATTCACGAAAGAGAGAAAGATAGTGCCAGAGAAGGGAAGAGGGATGTTGATTAAATAGCAGAGCTGGTGATCAATTAGGCGGGATCCAGGTTGACTAGTCACGGGAGGCTGAAGGGAAGTCTGCTGGCGAGTCTGAAAAGAGATCAAGTGTCTCAGAGAAACAGATCTGGTGAAAGATATGCCGGCGGGCATGATGAAGTTAACCTGGTTACTGTGCCTTCTGCAGCCATCGCATCCATGTATTACCCCTATGCTGATGACAGTCCAGTTGCCAGCCCAATAAAAAGGACAATTACCAGGCCTGACACCGAATTTGAACTTGAAGCGGGAGATATCCATTGAGATCATGGCAGAAATTGGATCGATTCCATGGAATTGCATCTGAAGGTGCCGGCGGATCTTCCACACGCGTTGTTGGCGTGTTCATCCGCTTTTTTATTGAGATTTCGGAGGATATGGAAATATTGGATGTCATCCATCATATGATGAAGGATATGGTTTCGTTTATTTACTTGTTGGAGCAGAATGTTGGGGGAGTTTTGCTGCTGCGCCATTAATCGGATCACAATTGAGGAATCCCCGAATACCTGAGCTTTTTTAATTCTCATTTTGCCTAATTGGTTTAGACCTTGGAACAAAGCCAGAGCTTCGGCTCTGTTGTTCGAGACTTCCCCAAGACTCCACTCGTAGTGGAGGATGCATTCCCCTTTGGGGTTTGTGATCAATCCCCCTGCTCCAGCTATCCCAGGATTCGATTTGGAAGCCCCATCGAAAAAAAGGGAATAGCAGTTACTCTTTTGAATCCAATTGGCGAAGTCCTGCTCTTTTAGCCTGATTTTCCAAGACCTGATTTCTTCTTTGTTCTGAGCTTCTCTCTTATTGCCTTCTGGTACTTTGCACTGCCTGTGCAAGATATAACTAATTATGTCTCGCTCCTCAACACTGTACTGTGTAGCATCGATTTTGCCTTTGGTGTTGTTTGAGATAGTTTCCAAGGCAAGAGTTTTGGCTTTGTTGCAAGTGGTTCGAGTATTTGTACTCTTATCTTGAAAAAAAAATTGTTCCTGGCAAGCCAGAGTCGCCATAGCAAGGTGTGGGAAAGAGCATTCCATACTCTTTTCACCAAGTGATTTCCTTTTTCTTTCCAAGGGCAACTTTTCCTCCACTTGTATATTGTCTCTGATATGGTATTCTGAGGGTCCCAGTTTATACTCCAATGAGAGATATCTTTCTCCAGTAATCGGCAGCAAATGGACATTCTATGAATAGATGATACATCGTCTCTTCAGCTTGGCAGCAGTTGGGACATCTGGAGGGTCCATTGATACCCCTTCTTCTTAAATTTTTTGTTGTTAAAATTTTGCCTCTCAGAAGAAGCCATATAAAAAATTTTATTTTTGGGATAGATTCTGCTCTCCAAGCTAATTTCCAATGAGGCCATATATTGAATTGGTAGGTGTTGCTGCAAATTTGTTGATGGCCTGCTTTGACAGTGTATTCGGTCCCAGAAGAATCCCAACGAAAGCCATCTGCTTCATATTCTTTAATAGGGGCTTTGTTGTGAAGAAGGGTCTTTAGGCAGCTGAGGCTGGGCTCTAATGCGTTAGGAATTTCAGGGAAGGTCCAGCCTGTCTAGGTACGGGAGTGAGGATCCCAACTGGAGATTTGGGAAAGATTGTAAATACCTTCCTCATTAAGAAACTTAATGATTGGCTTGGCTTCTTTGTGCGTATTCAAAGGCTAGTGTCCCAATAATTTATCAACCCCAAAGTTTATGCTGTCTCCTCCCCCTGGGACTTTCGATATATTCTGGATCATCATAGGCAGAGACTATTTGCATAACCTCCAGATTTTGGTTGAGTCTCTATTTGGAATGTTGGATTCAAGAAGCTGCTGCCTGGGAAAGCTTAGATATTTGACCTCCAATACTCTTTTCCACCACATTGGAGGCCCTGTTATTAGCCTCCAAACAATTTTCGCACCAAAAGCCAGGTTCAAGAATTTTGGTGCTCTTATGCCAAGTCCTCCTCTTTCTTGAGTCTGTATAACCTGCTTCCATTTGACTAAACTGAACTTGCTTTTGTCACTCTTACCCCCTTGCCATAGGAATTGGCGAAGGGCAGCTTCCAATTTATGATGAAAGATGGCAGGAGCCTGATATAAAGAGAAACGGTAAAGAGGTAAGGAGGTGATACCTGACTTTAGGAGAATGAGTCTGCCCGCAGGATTGAGCCATATTGTTCCCCATTGCTGCACTTTCCTTTTTACTTTGTCTATGATCCCATTCCAGGTATCAGCTTTCAAAGGTCCCAGACTAACTGGCATGCCCAGGTATGAAAAATGGGTCCAATCGATTTTGCAAGGAACCCCGAAAATGTTGGCAATGCTGTGGATAGTTTGATTTGTCGTATTCCATCCATAGATACAGCTTTTGAGCTGATTTACCAGTCCTCCCGAGTAGTCCATAAACTGATCTAGTAATTTCTTGAACCTTTTTGCAATTGTGATGGATGCGCCTCCTATTAGCAGGGTATCATCACCGAACTGGGAGTGGTTAATATTTTTAACTCTAGTCCCATAATTGATGCCATTTATGAGTCCAACTCTCCTGTTGTGATCCAGAGCTTGGCTAAAAGATTCTGCCATAAGAATGAAAAGGTAGGGGGAGAGAGGACATCCCTGTCTTAGACCCCGGGAAGATTGGAAAGCTTCACAAGGTCTACCATTGATCAAGGGGGATATCCAGGGACCGGATATGCATGCAGCAATGAGATTAATGAAGGAGGCTCCGAAGCCCATCTTTGTAAGGACAACAAATAAGAAGGAATGCCTGACTCTGTCAAAGGCATTCGCTAGGTCAAGCTTTAAGACAAATCCTTTTTCTTTTCTGGATAGACTTGAATGGATGGCTTCTTGGACGAGAAGGATGGAGTCAGTGATATGCCTGTTCGGAAAAAAGCCTCCTTGGTTTTCAGATATCAAGGAGGGAAGGAGGGGCTTTAATCTTGTGGCTAAAATTTTTGTTAGGATTTTGTATGAAGAATTGCAAAGGGATATGGGCCTGAGTCTGGAGAAGGAAGAAGGGCGGTTTTCTTTGGGGATGAGGGCTAAGAATGTAGAGTTGGTGAATCCTCCAATCTTCCTTTTTCTTTGGACCCATCGGATCATCTTAGACAGGTCTTTTTTTATCACATTCCAGTATTCCCTGTAGAAACAAATAGGGAAACCATCAGGCCCTGGCGATTTATCTGGATGCAAAGACCAGATTGCTCTTTTGATTTCTTCTTCTTCGATGTCTTTATTGATGCTATCGTTCATTTCCTTTGTAACTCCTTTGGGCATGTGCTTAAGCAAGTCGGCATAGTCTTCTATTTCTTTATCCTCAGTCAGCAGGTCCTTATATTGTTTAGTAACTACCTTCTTTATAGCCTCTTGAGTATTATGTTGATTTCCTTCATTGTCCAGGATTGCATTGACATTGTTTCTAAGCTTCCGGGCTGTGGCCTGTTTGTGAAAGTAAGCAGTGTTTTTATCTCCCTCTTGAAGCCATAATTGTCTGGATTTTATACACCATTTGATTTCTTCTTCCCTTTTTATTCTGCTCAGTTGTTCGTATAATTCATTTTCTTGCTCTTTGCTTTGGTGTGTTAATCCATGTTCTTCAATTCTTGCCTGCACTTCTTCTAGCTCATTTTTAACTCTCTTTTTGTTTTCCTCTGGTTCTTAGTATCTTTCTTTGGCCCAATCTTTTAAAGCCTTCTTGGTTCTTTTTAATTTCGTTTCCCAAATGAAACTAGGTGAGCCTTCCACATGTTGGATCCACGTTTCCTTGACAATTTCTCTGACCGCAGGTATTTGATTCCAAAGGGGGCTGAATTTGAATGGAATGGGCCCAAGAGGGCGGTGGTTTTCCAGAGTTAAGGTGATTGGGTAATGATCAGAGGCAGATGTGCTGAGGACATTAGAGTATCCTACAGAGAAATTTGAGAGGAGCGATATGTTAACTAAAAACATGTCTGATCTTTCCATTATATTGCCACTTCCAATTCTGCGATTGCTCCAGGTATATCTGCGATTTTTTGGAATGATATCCACTAAATCGTTTTCCTGGATGATGTCCTCCAGGCGCTCTCTAAACGGATCTGTAGTAAAAGTGCCTCCCATTTTTTCATTTGCATGCAGTATTAGATTGAAATCACCTGCAACTATAATATTTGGATTGTTTTCTCCATCAATGTTATTTTTCAAGTCATCCCAACAAGTTTCCTTTTCTCTATAGTGATTGGGTACATAAACATTGTAAATGATCACTGTCTGGCTGCTTGTGTTGCTGTCGAGAGCGGTTCTAATCCAGTTCTGATGAGAATTTGCTGCAGTGCAAGTCCATTTGCTGCTGTCCCAAATGGTAGCAATGCCTCCCGAGGCTCCTCTAGATTCGCTGATGTTGCCCGTGAATCTCTTCTGTTGTTCTATAATTTTTTTCATTTCATGTTGGTCTTGTTTTGTTTCTTGTATCAGCATTATTTCTGGCTTCTCATTGTAAATCAGATCTCTGAGGGCTGCAATTTTAGAGGGGTGCCCTAAACCCCTGCTATTCCATGAAAGGATTTTCAACATGGCGCATTGGGTGTGCGAAGAGGTGCTCGCCTCTCTTGGTCTTTACCACTTATTTCTTTCTCTTGATGTCCATGGATAAAGGATTCTATTGGAGTTTGTGTTCCCAGTGCTATATCCTTTTGGGCATTCTCCTCCCTATGTTGTTTATCGGTTTTTCTGCCTGGCCCTATTTTTTTGAAAGAATCACTGGGCGCTCCATGCTCTTTAGAAGAGCTTCTGGTAATCCTTGAAGAGAGGGACTCGAAGGGGGGTTGAGAAGAGGTGATCTGAGGTTGAGAAGAGGTGGTCTGAAGTTGAAGGGAAGGAGGGGGCTCGGAGGAAGGATTATCAGGGGCGGAGTCATCTGTGGAAAGGATCAAAAAGGGATTGGAAGAGAGGGGAAGGGGAGGATCAAGAGTAAGGGTTTCGTGAGGGGTTGGAGGGCGGGGAGGAGGGGCGTTGTACAAATGGCCCAGGATTGCTAGAGTCCTTGGATGGTTTAAGAGGAGGGACTTATTTCTTTTTTTTGACAAGTTCCCATTCTCCATCTTGCTCTTCCTTATCTGCATTTACAGTTTTAGTACATCTATTAGCAAAATGTCCGTACTCGTGACATACCTTGCATTTAAACGGTATCTGTTCGTAATCCAGCGGCTGAATATGGCTCCAGTCGTCCACTTTTAACAGTATTGCTTCCGGTAATCCTCGACCAAGGTCCACTTCAACGCATATCCTAGCACAGGCTTGCATGTTGTCCTTGGGTTCGCTACGATCGATGTATTTTCCGACAGCGTTTCCTATGGCTCGCACCGACTCATCTCCCCAGCAGTGTAGAGGCAAGTGTGGGAGACGGACCCAGACTAGCACAGCATTGGGGACATCTAGTTCCGGGTCGAAGTCCGGGGTCCATTTGTTGAGGTAGAGACCCCTGGAATCCATGAAGTATGGTCCGTTTCTAAATATCAGATCCTTGTCTGCTTTGGTTTCAAAATGGAATGTATAATACCCTCTTCCGCAAAATTTGATCGAAATCTTCCCTGAGATCTTGTCCATCCAATTTCGTTCGACCCATTTCTGAACTGTTCTTGGCGAAGGCCAGAGGCCTGTAAACTGTCCTATAAGACCTTTCTCTGCAAGAGAAATTGCTGCCATGCGGGGGAGGGTTGGAGGCAGCAGAACTTCCTAGAGAATGTCAAGTTTTTTCACAAATTTTGAAGTTGCTGGCTTGGGTTGCTGAGGAGGGAGTGATTTGATCAGATCCTAGAAAGCTCTTTGAGGATCGAGGTCCTCCTGTGGCTGATCCGGAGGGGCCATGGCAGGGGCCAAGGCCCATAACGTGTTGATGCGTAGCAGCAGATCGTCCTAGGGCCGGCGCACGCTACCAGTAGAGCGCACTCGCAGCAATGTTTGGATTTTGGATTTTCAATTTATTTTTTTATATCTAAAAAATAGTTTTAACCAAACAAAAATAATTTTAGGGTATATATATATATATATATATATATATATATGAATTTTTTAATTTAAAAATTTAAGACTTATATATATGTTTTAGAATTTTTTAATTTAAATTTTTAATATGATAGATAGAGTCAAAAAAATATTGTAAAGATTGAATTATAATGTTTTGTCAATCCAAAATCAAAATCAACACTTAAAATGTTGATATCAACTCAATTTACAATAACAGTTATTTAAGAAATTTTAAGTTTAAATTCATTACAACAATGCTCAGGGAAAAATTTAAATACGAGTAGAGAAAATAACGATCATTCTAATTAATCCCTCAAATAACTCTTTATGTTTAAAATATTTTTATTTTTAATTATAATTTTTTATATTTTTATATTTATTAATTATATATTTTAAAACACCATAATTATAAATATAAATTATTAATCATTATTATTTTAATACCAATAATATTATAATATAATATATTAAATTTATATTAATTTGAAATCACTATGGTTAATTTTATGTGTGCTTCAACATCTCTCCAATACTATATTGTATTGAGCCTCTCTATACCATCATTAAATAGTAAATGTGAATCAAAATTTGTTTAGTAAAAATAAAAGTTGTGGGTAAAATGATATTAATCTAATTTAAATATTTTAATTTTTTTGGGAAGTTGTATGATAATCACTTCTCTTATTTTTTTATTCTTTTGTGTACTTTGAAAAGAGGGATACTTTAATGAATATTTGAAAAGAGCGATACTTTAATGAATATTTTACATTATTATGTATTGTTGTTTTTATGGGAGGGGATGTATGTTTGTGTAGATTAAAAGCGTGTAAGAAAATTACATTAGGGAGTTGTTTTATTGAAAATAGTTTTGAAATTTAAGATAAATTTTTGAAATTGTATTATAAATTTTTTTTTAAAAAATGGATACTAATTTATTAAATAAAAATGGTTGTTTATTAAGTATATAATTTTGTAAAAATATAGTTATTTTGAAATGCTTGATAAATATTTTTATAAGAGTGTAAGTTATTAATAATTTTTTTTTTTTTTATCTATGCAAATTATTATACAAAGAAATTTATTAGTTTACATTTATTTCAATCTTAAATGTATCAAGTGTCAGTTAACTGAGTTAAGTCCAGTTAGATTAGTTCCAACAGTTTGTGGAACTAATTGTGAGTTCATTTAGTCAATGCATGCATGCATGCAACTAGTGTACTTCATATAACTGAATATTCTCTCATAAATAACTCATGCATGTTAGTTCAGACAGAGACCCAATTGAGATCAAAGGATGGGACAGTGTACTATCAGTTGCAGGAATATTCCCATGAGGATATATCTTGCATGCATAAGGAATTCTTTCCTTGAGGATTGCACAATTATTTCAGAGGTTAGTGAGCAGTGTGTGAGGCAATTACACACAGGTGGCAGCTTGAGGACCCAGGAGAAACTGCGCAAGGAAATAGGAGGCTTGGAGGAATGAAGGAATGCATATGTGTTGTCTATTCTGTCTATGAGCAGCATTTGAGGGATTGTACTAAGAGCTGGATAGCTTGTGAGCTAAATCTTTGTGTAATCCTGAGGTATTTCCACTTGTATGATAATACATAGATCGAGGTTTTTAGCTGAGGCTTTCCCTAGAGTATTCTTCTATGTTCATGTGTGATTTATTTCTTCTTCATCTGTTATATGTGTTCAAATTGATCTTGCTCAAAATCGATTAAGCTTCCGCAAGTTTGTTTGTAGAAGCAGATCAAGTATTTTGCTTTAGTATATTGCATTATCAGGTGATCTACAGTGAGATTTTCTACATAACATTGTATCTCCCCCTTCCTCTCTCTACCATGTCTCTTTATCTTCCCCTCCCTCTCTCTCCCATCACTCTCTCTCTCCGCCTCTCCCTCCCTACCTCTATCTTTCTCTTATTTCATCTCTCTCCATACCATCTATATCTATGTCTCTTTCCATTTATCCTTTGTCTCTCAATCTCACCCCCAAACACACACTCTCTCTCTCTCCATATCTATCTATCTCTCCCTCCCTCCTGTTATCCTCTACAATTCCCTAGGCTGAAGAGGAGATCGAAAGAGGTAACTTCGAACCACTTTCAGCTCAGTAGCTAGCCCTACTGAGCCAGAGAGGGATCTCTCAAAGGATTTGTCAATGAATATATGCAAAGAGATGGGTTTTAGGCTAGATATATAAGTTTGTTCTGAGTTCTTGTGAATCTAGGTTTTTTAGGTTTGTTGGACTAGGGTTTAAAGAAGGTAATTAGGTCTAGGCTTCTAGTATGCAGAGACAAGTATAAATAGGAGATAGATATCAGTGTTTTATGGTTCAATTGGAGTGTTTGTCAATGTAGTATAGTTTTGTGAGCTTAAAAGAAACTAATGAGCATGTGAAAGCATGAATTCATTAGCTTTAGAAGAAAGGAAACACAAGTATGAATTCCACATGAACAGAACTTAAATTCAAGATTCATGTCTATATAACTGCAAGGAAATTAATAGGAAGAAGATAAAGTAGGTAAAGAGAGATGATTTATCCATCAGAAACTGATAGAATGAGAAAAAAACACCATAGACTCATTGAACTAGAGTTCCTGAAATATAGTTGCAAATGTTGATGTATTAGCTGAAGAGAACATAAACATACAAGCCTTCTCCACAAAAGTCCAACCGCTCTATCTGAATGAAAAATGATACATATAGACTCAATTGAACCACTTCCCCACCTTCAGGAGTCGAATTCCTAGGTGGTGGAACTGTTTCCAAGATTCTCTCAACCAACATGTGAGAGTGAGAAGGTTAAATACAAACACTTCTTTTAGACTTTGTTTTGGATTTTTCTTCCTTAATGAGGCCTAATAAACCATAAAAACAACCTATCATGTCTATTTATTTCATGATTACATCATCTAACCTCAATTACATCATGAGTTTTTACTTTGACCAAGTCAAACTGAAAACTAGGAAATTACACAGTGAAATTTAAAATAAAAACTCAGGAATTTGCAGAAGCGCAGTGCCAACTTTGAGGCTATTTTTAGGTCCCTTCCTGAAGTCCAAATTTAGATCTGTGAGAACGGTCAACTAGCCTTGCCTATCTTGTTTCCAGAACACCTTGAATTTTTGAAAATGACCCATGGGAAGGCCTTAAAAAACTCATTTTCCCAAGGTGTCTCCAGAAGCGCAACGCCTGTCAAAAAGAGTGGCAGAATGATGGTTTTTGACCCCTTTTTCTCAAAATTTGAGCCCTTTATGAGAAATATGATGAAATGAGTTTTGCGAAGAGGTCATTATCTTTCCAAAAATGTAAGCCACTTGTCATTTGGAGCCCTGAGGAAAATCACGTTCTATGACTAGCCCAATTTCTGAATTTGGCACCAAAATTCTCAAAAAACAAAAAATGCTCAGAAAAACTTCAAAATTGGTCGTGAAGTGAAAAATGAGGTATGTCAAGCCCTCATAGATGCTTCGGCAAGCATCTCCAAGTTATCCATCTCATTTTTTTCCTTTAGGGTTTCCTTTAGCTTATTTTTCAACTGCTTGAGCTTGATATTGAATATCATGTTTTTGGTTTGATAATGATGGGCCATGTGTCTCAATAGATGATTATCTCTATTGGATTTGTCAAGAAGATATTTTAAATTGGCCATTGACCTTACTTATCCAATACTCTCTATCCTCATTGATCTCCAAGGCAATTATGTCTTCCATGTCTAGGTCTTCATCTAGTAGATTATGTTCTTTCTCCTCCTTCGATGCCCTTTTGAGTCCCTTGGTCCTTGGCTTCCTTTTTCAAACTTGTTTTTCAGGTTCCTCATGTTCACTAGGCTCCAAAACTTCTTTACCTTTGTCTCCTTGCTGCAACACCTTGGATTGCTCTTTCTCCATGATCAGGGGTTTAGCCTTAAGCCAACTGTTTTCTTGCTCAAGGAAGGAAATGATGAAATGAGGGAGTTAGGGAAGGGAGATGATGATAGGGGAATTTTTGGAGATGGATAGGGGTGGTAGAAAACTTAGGAAGTTTGAATGGAGTGAAATGAGAGAGAGATGAGTAAGAGAATTTAAAAACAGTCCTACTATGAAATTGTCCAAAATGATAGGGATGAGTTAGGGTTTGTGTAAAGGTGAGGTAAACTGAAGGTAAATGAGTTGATTAGTGAATGATAGGGTGATTTATATATGTATAGAAGTATGAGATGACAAATTTTAAAGTTTTCAATGTCATAAATAACAAAACCCATCATTTGCACTAGCTTTGAAGCATGAATTTTCACATAAACCTAGATGAACACAACTCACCATTTGCACTTGCTTTGCCAAAGGAAAAGAGTGAGTAAGATGATGTTACTTACTTGTTGATCAAATTAGAAGAGTAAGGAATAGGAATGCAAGCTTAAATTTTAAGTTTGGGTGAGTTTTGGCAAGTTTTGGGCTACTATGTCCCAAGCATAGTGTCGTCGGTAGAAGTGCAGCGCCACCTCCAGAAGCGGAGCGCAGTTCACGAAAGCGCAACGTCGTCTTCCAGCCCGCGTTTGGAGGCCTTAAACTGCTCCAAATTGTGAACTTGATAACTCATTGGAAATATATTGAAGTATGCTACAAGATGGACTCATAAAAAATGTAATTTGGACACAACAACAGTGAGAAAATTTGATTTTCCCAATGTCATGCCAAAAACCCAGGGTGTCTCTGACAAAAGCACAACATGAACTTGCAGAGCATTTTTGGATGCCTTCCACTAATCCAAATAGCTATCTGAACGTACCATTGGAGATGTTAGGATGTCTTCTACACAATACAGTCCTTAAGCACTGCCAACACCTGCTCCAAACCCCTGAAAAATTGTCTTGAATTCAAGTTGTCTAGAAGTGTAACAACTCTCCTGTTGCAAGTGTAGTTTTGGAATTTATCTCAAATCATAATACCTATGCATAAACTGAAGGAGGTTTTTGTTCCTTGGACTATAATTGACAAAACCTCTTTCACTTTGGTAAAATTCTTCTCCATTTGGCCAGAAACATATTTTGAAGAAAAATTGTCCCTAAGAGAAATTATGAGACGAGGTAGTGTATTGCAACATTGTCTTATTTGTAATAAAACATTACCTTTACCTTTATTTTTCTTTCCCTAAGCTGCTAACTTCCTTTACCCACTGAATTACATGATGGAAATGTTTTTGTTTTGAGCTATGGTATCATGATGACACATGGAGTGAAACCCTATACCATGACCTAAAATGAAGAATTTGACCATTTCATGAGCCAAGACACTTAAAGGAAGATATGATACCTCGAATAAGATAATGACCATGATGAGTGATGAGAACCATGAGTAAGTGAAGGGAGCAGCAGTGACCAAGACACAACGAGTGGTGACCAAATTTTTATTTGAAGACTCACTGAAATGATGTCAAATTGACTTGAAACCCTAAAAACACCTTGTACGAGTATATTTGATCACTTGTGACAGGCTGAACTGACTGACACTAACATTGGCTCCAACTGGGGATGGAAACTCCTTGGAGGTGTTAAGAGCACTGTAGACTTAGTAACCTTGTTCAATGGGAATGGAGTCAAAATGCAAAGACTAAACTTAACCAGAAAACTGACTGATTTGACTATATAAAAAAAAACATACTGATTGAACTTACTTATGGTAGCAGACCATCGGGATCTTAGGGCCTTCACCTCAGACTTAAAATCCTAATGATAACCTCCCACCTGTTGAGGATGTATATACAATCATGTGTAATGATCCCTCTAGTGTAACGAATCTAGGAGATGGCTAGCTACTTGAATTTTGCTTGTACTTTCCTTGAGCAAGAAGAAAAAACAAAAGCTAGGAAACTCCGAGTGTCCACTAAAAATGTGCTCATGATCCATAAATACAAGAAAATTCATCCTCCCATATGCTGCAACAAATAAGTGTAAGGATCCTTAAAAATCTGAAATGTTACCTTGTCTTGAAATCCAGCAAAAATACAAGTACTCCTTTCATTTTGATCTGAAAGAATACTTGGTTGTTGATCCATAGGAAGGCATAGGGAAGTATGACTTTCTGCTACCTGAGTGTTGGTTTTAAATTCCTAAAGCATGAGCAACTCTGATTCTATCTTTGGCATACTATCTATCTCAGACTCATACTCTTCCAATTCATAGTCTAAATCATCCTTGAAAAGAAAACATTCTTCAAGATTATTAAACATGTCATCCCTATCCTCTTCATGAAAGAAAACATTCCCTGTTAGTTGATCTCCTTGGAGGAAATATACATCAAAAATTGGCTTGCTCACAAAAAATTCCTGTATAGTTTCATCAGTCTCATGACTGTCATCATTTAAGCCTAGATTTGCATTTTCAATAATGGAAGAAATTTCATTTACACATTCTTGACTGTGTGTTGCCTTGACTTGGGTTGTAACATGGTTTTTCAAGAGCTGATCTATTTCATCTTCAGATAGAGGAGAACATTGAGTTTTATAGAAATCAACATTGGCTTGGTGATTTTCATTTTCAAGATCAGGAATAGGCCTTTCTCTATTTTGATCCCAATCTGCTTCATCCAAGGAGGAAGCTGCTAATTCTTGTTGGAAGGAAAAATCATAAAGGGCTTCTAATATATCTTCTTCCATACATTCTTCATCCCCATATGAATTTCCAAGAAATTTAATGAAATTTTCAGAAATCTCAGAACATCTATCCTTCATTGATAAGGAAAAATTGCAGTGTTGATAATGTTGAAAGAAAATTGAATGAAAATCCTTTAGAGAATATAAACTAGCAGATGGTAGACTCTCATACCATTTCCTCACTATTTCCTCCAAGGTAGCCATGAAGATCTTCATCAGACAATCTTTAGGAAACTTAGTCTTTAATCTGTGAATATGAAAATGAAATTTGACCAAATGAAAACTAGCATCTTCTCCATCCTGACCTTTAAACTTTGGCAGCCCTATTTGCCAATCTATACAAGGAATATAGTTCAGAAAACTAGGAATATGAGCTCGATTCATAGGAGAATACCTTCGAGCACTTGAATCCATCTTGAAATAGTTAAGTCACCAAAGGGTTCTTCAAACTGTCAGTTTTTGAACAGTGGAGTTACCATGAAAATTATGAATCTTTGGATTCTTCGACACTGGAGTCGCTAGGTGAAAGATGCACAACCTTTCTTGTGTCTGATCACTATTCACCATCAACAATCAGATCTGATCCTTGTCATTCTTTCCTAGGGAAGATATGATCTTTCGTTCCCCAGCAACGATGCCAAAATGTTATCCTCTACAATTTCCTAGGCCGAGGAGGAGGTCGAAAGAGGTAACCTCGAACCACTTTCAGCTCAGTAGCTAGCCCTACTAATCCAAAGAGGTATCTCTCAAAGAATTTGTCAATGAATATATGCAAAGAGACAGGTTTTATGCTAGATATATAAGTTTGTTTTGAGTTCTTGTGAATTTAGGTTTTTTAGGTTTGCTGGACTAGGGTTTAGAGCAAGTAATTAGGTCTAGGCTTCAAGTATGCAGAGACAAGTATAAATAGGATCTAGATATCAATGTGTTATGGAGCAATTGGAGTGTTTGTAAATTTAGTATAGATTTGTGAGCTTAAAAGAAACTAATGAGCATGTGAAAGCATGAATTCATTAGCTTTAGAAGAAAGGAAACACAAGTATGAATTCCACATAAACATAACTTAAATTCAAGATTCTTGTCTATATAAATGCAAGAAAATTCATACGAAGAAGATAAAGCATGTAAAGAGATATGATTTATCCTTTAGAAACTCATAGAAAGAGAAAACAAACACCATAAACTCACTGAACTAGAGTTCCTGAAATATAGTTGAAACTTCTCTTGTATGAGAAATGATACATATAGACTCAATTGAACCACTTCCCCACCTTTAGGATTCGAATTCCTAGGTGGTGGAACTGTTTCTAATATTCTCTCAATCAACAGGTGAGAGTGAGAAGGTCAAATAAAAACACTTCTTTTAGACTTTGTTTTGGATTTTGCTTCTATAATGAGGCCTAATAAACCGTAAAAACAACATATAATGTCTATTTATTTCATGATTACATCATCTAACCTCAAACTACTTCAATCACATCAGGAGTTTTGACTTTGACCAAGTCAAATTGAAAACTAGGAAATTACACAGTGAAATTTAAAATAAAAACTCAAAAATTTGCAGAAGTGCAACGCCAAATTTGAGGCCATTTTTAGGTGCCTTCTTGAAGTCCAAATTTTGATCTGAGAGAACGATCAATGAGCCTTGCTTGTCTAGTTTCCAGAACACCTTGAATTTTTAAAATTACCCATGGGAAGGCCTTCAAAATCTCATTCTCCCAAGGTGTCTCCAGAAGTGCAGCGCTTGTCAAAAAGAGTGGCAAAATGATTATTTTTTACCCCTTTTTCTCCTTTTTCTCAAAATTTGAGCCCTTTATGAGAAATCTGATGAAATGGGTTTTGATATGAGGTCATTATATTTCCAAAAATTTAATCCACTTGTCATTTGGAGCCCTGAGCAAAAAGCGCACCGCCAAGGCGCTGTGCTTTTGTGACTAGCCCAATCTCTGAATTTGGCACCAAAATTCTCAAAAAACCAAAAATGATAAGAAAACCTTCAAAATTGGTCATGAAGTGAAAAATTAGGTATTTCAAGCCCTCATGGATTCTTCAACAAGCATCTCCAAGTTATCCCTCTCATTTTTGTCCTTTAGGGTTTCATTTAGCTTATTTTTCAACTGCTTGAGCTTGATAATGGATATCATGTTTTTGGTCTGATAATCATGGGCCATGTTTCTCAATAGTTGATTATCCCTGTTGGATTTTTCAAGAAGCTTTTCTAAGTGGTAACTTACCTTACTTAGCCAATACTCGCTATCCTCATTGATCTCCAAGGCAATTCTGTCTTCCATGTCTAGGTCTTCATCTAGCAGATTATGTTCTTTCTCCTCCTTCAATGCCCTTTTGAGTTCCTTGGTCCTTGGCTTCCTTTTTCAAACTTTTTTTTCAGGTTCCTCATGTTCACCAGGCTCCAACACTTCTTTACCTTTGTCTCCTTGCTGCAACACCTTGGATTGCTCTTTCTCCATGATGAGCTGTTTAGCCTTAAGTTGACTGTTTTCTTGCTCAAGGAAGGAAATGATGAAATGAGGGAGTTATGGAAGGGAGATGATGATAGGGGAATTTTGGGGCATGGATAGGGGTGATAGAAAACTCAGGAAGTTTGAATGGAGTGAAATGAGAGAGAGATATGAGTAGGATAATTTAAAAACAGTCCCACTAGGAAATTGTCCAAAATGATAGGTATGAGCTAGGGTTTGTGTAAAGGTGAGGTAAACTGAAGGTAAATGAGTTGATTAGTGAATGTTAGGGTGATTTATATATGTATAGAGGTATGAGATGAAATTTTTTAAAGTTTTCAATGTCATAACTAACAAAACCCATCATTTGCACTAGATTTTAAGCATGAATTTTCACATAAACCCTAGATGAACATAACTCACCATTTGCACTTACTTTGCCAAAGGAAAAGAGTGAGTAAGATGATGGTACTTACTTGTTGATCAACTTAGAAGAGTAAGGAATAGGAATTCAAGCTTAAATTTTAAGTTTGGGTGAGTTTTGGCAAGTTTTGGGCTACTCTGTCCCAAGCGCGGCGCCATTGGTAGAAGCGCAACGCAGTTCACAGAAGCGCATCACCACCTCCAGAAGCACAACACAGTTCACAGAAGTGTAGTGCCGTCTTACAACCAGATTTTGGAGGCCTTAAAATGATCCAAATTGTGAACTTGATAGATTGTTGGAAATATATTGAAGTCTGCTACAAGATGGACTCATCAAGAATGTAATTTGGACACACCAGCAAGGAGAAAAAATGATTTTCCCAAGGTCACTCCAAAAACCCAGGGTGTCTCTTACAAAAGTGTCGCGCCAACTTGCAGAGAATTTTTAGATGCCTTCCACTAATCCAAATCACTATCTGAAGGTACCATTGGAAATATTAGGATGTCTGCTACACAATAGAGTCTTTAAGCATTGACAACACCTGCTCCAACCCCCTGAAAAACTATCTTGAAGTCAAGTTGTCCAGAAGTGTAACAACTCTTCTGTTGCAAGTGTAGTTTTGGCAGTTCTCTCAAATAATAATACATGTACATAAACTAAAAGAGGTTTTTGTTCCTTGGACTATAATTGACAAAAACCTCTTTCACTTTGGTAAAATTATTTTCCATTTGGTCAGAAACATATTTTGAAGCAAAACTGTCCCTATGAGAAATGATGAGACGAGGCAGTGTACTACAACATTAATTTATTTGTAATAAAACATTACCTTTACCTTTATTTTTCTTTCCCTAAGATGCTAACTTCCTTTACCCATTGAATTACATGATGGACATGTTTTTTTTTTGACCTATGGTATCATGATGACACATGGGGTGAAACCCTAGACCATGACCTAAAATGAAGAATTTGACCATTTCATGACCCAAGACACTTAAATGAAGATATGATACCTGGAAGAAGACAACGACCATGATAGGTGATGAGAACCATGAGTAAGTGAAGGGAGCAACAGTGACCTAGACACAACAACCAGTGACCAAATTTTTATTTGAAGACTCACTGAAATGACAAAAAATTGACTTGACACCCGAACAACACGTTGTAAGAGAATATTTGATCACTAGTTACAGGCTGAACTGGCTGACACTAACACCTCCCACTCTTTGTCTCTCTCTCCTTCCCTCTCTCCCCCTTCTATCTATATCTCTATCTCCCTTTGCCTCTCCTTCCTTTTCTCTTTATGTCACCCCCCAAGCATACATACTCGCTCTCCATATATGTCTATATGTTTCTCTCTCCCTCTTCATCTCCATATCTCTCTCTTCACCTTCTCTCCCTCTCTCTCTCCTTCTCTCTCTTCCCTCCCACTCTTATCTCTCCCTCACTCTCTCTCCATCTCTCTCTTGTCACTCTGTTACACAACATTTTGTCACTATCCTTGTAGTCCCCGTTCCACAATCTTGGAGGACCTCTATAGTGAACCCTACATGCTTTCCCATCATGAAGAAACTCCCATTATGTCCCTCTTCATGAGTAGAATGATTCCCTTTTGCATCATTTCCCAAGAATATTCCTTTTACCCCAGTTTACAAGACCGATGCTAACGACCAGTTCATCCCCCACGCTGATCTACAGAGTTTAACACTGGGACTAGTGCCGATCAGTGCTACTAAGCCTTGTCTTAGTCGTGCTGATCCTCTTTTGGCAAGTTTTTTAAATATGGAGTCGAAGTTTCCAGGTCTAGAAGCTTCGTAACAGAAGTTCGGTAAATGGTTGGGCTGGATGGAGATGAGGAAGTCAGTTTGGGTTCCTTTCCCCTATTAGGATGGAACAAACCCAAGAGATAAAGCCTCTCCCATGATAAGAGGAACCATCTCCCCTCCATCAAAGCTATATAAGCCCCTCCTTTCCCAAGCTGAACTAGTTTTTTGGATGTAGTTTCAGTATTGGTATTTTTGGAGCTTGAATAATCAACAAGACATATATATCTTGTAGCTCTCTAGTTTATTTTTGAGGGAGAATAGTGTGTTTGGTTTGGTTTGAGACTAAATGGAAGAGGCCTTAAAACTTCCATTGTTGGGGCTATCCATGAGATGCTAACAGAAGTGTGGGAACCCAGATACGTCGGAGGAGACCAGCAACGTCAAGGCATTGGTTGTAATCTCTTTCTGAACTTATATGAATACAACTATTGATTGATTTCCTACATTGAAGTGTTATCTTACATTTGATGGCTTAATGTTCCTTGACCTGTTAAGTAGGCTGAATGAAATTTGTATGCTATCACGTTTGTTGTTGTTGTTTGTTTTCTTATTTTAGGTATTCGAAGGAAGGAAACAGAAAGTAGCTGGAGTGAGGAAGCAGGATCATCACCAAGCGGAATAGCGTTCTAAGAGGTAGGCCCTCTTATTTGATTCTAGCTTAAGGAGATTTTCCATAGATTGTTTGTTTGTGGCTAGACCCGCTCTCTCGGGCTAGAGGAATTGTTTGTGTCCACACTAAGAATTTACCTGCACCACAAATTGGCGACTCTACTGGGGAGCCAATCCTTCTGTTTGATTGATTGTCATTTTATGGTTTTGTGTGAAATTTTCTAGTATCACCATTTCCCTTTAGTGTTCTCTGCTTTTCTTGGTTTACTGCTCTAAGTCTGAAATTTACAGTGGCAAGTCTGGTTTTAGCCTTTGAAATTTTTTATTTTTTTCCTTGAATCCTTAGTCAGTGCATTTATTGTTCTGACAGACGTGCTTATCAGCGCGATTTTCTTTAAAACAGTCACGCCGACCCCCTTCTGGCGCTTGTTTTCAGTTAGGCAGTCACGCCTATTCTTGTAGGTGAAGATCAGATTTTCCCCTATATCATAACCAGTGCGTCTTGCCCTTCTAATTTCTGTCTCTTAGCTCGTTTTGACTGTGTTCTCCCTAACTGGAAAGCTTCATTGGCTTGGTTTATGTGCTTGTTTGGTTTGTCTTTTCTTCACTTGGTTTCTTGAGTCCTTGAATGGTTTGTAGCCCTAGGGCATCTACGTCGTCATCCATTCAACTGTTTGTGTGCTCAACAAGTCTCAAGTTGTTGGTTAGCTATTCCATGCATTTTCGTTTTTTAGCCCTTTTGTCGCTTTGATTTCAATTAAACAAGTTTGAAAAGTTTCGTTTGTTCTTCTCTTGATTAAGCGTCTCTTTTCGGGCATAGATTACATTTCTCGTCTTGTTCTTGATTGAATCGTTGCATCATTGGTTTGGAAGGAATTCTCTTTTCGTGCTTTCCATTTGATTGATGTTGATTGTTTTGAAATTTTTTCATT
The DNA here is from genome assembly GCA_031772625.1 of Pinus tabuliformis. NCBI lineage: Eukaryota > Viridiplantae > Streptophyta > Pinopsida > Pinales > Pinaceae > Pinus > Pinus tabuliformis. The sequence continues at coordinate 120,475,362 of CM062813.1, forward strand.
GAAGTGTTTGTGAAAGATTCATGTTATCATTCCATTGAAAAATACATAATTCCACTTTGTTGAATCAATATGTTACATTAGCTAGCATCATTTAAGACTAGAGTCACATAATCATTTGTATTCGAAAAGAAATGAAATCTCTTTACTGTTAAAATGACTAGTTGAAGTGCATTCGATAGGAAGATTCGATGCATTTTGGAGATTTATTAGTGAAAGATTTTATTCTTTGATTGTTGCATTTATTATGTGTTCTCTATCTCTCAATTAGTGTTAACTTTCATCGAAGACAAAGATTTCCTTTCTCATATAGCTGCATGTAGGAGTTTTTTCAGTTGACAGTGGCAGGGCCTTGTAATTGAAACCTAATTGAGGATCAACTGTTAAAATTGATTGAATTAACCCAAGGAATTATTGAAACTTAATGCTCACATTTAGTGGTATAGGCTAGAGACGTGTTTTGGCGTCTTTAAACCTAGCTGTTGTTATTCGCTTCGGCATTAGATGACACTAGTATAGACTTGTGCTCCCTGTACCGTCAAGTATATAAAGGGAGACCCCACTAGGTCTGCAATCCTTTCTCCATTGGAAGCCGAGTCTTCCGCCTTGTAAATGTGATACACTAAACACATCATTCGGGGAGATTGTCTGCCTGTACTTCTCGGTTCACCAGGAGGTATTCTATAGTTCATGGTTACCTGGTAATCCTTTTGCCTAGATCATCTAGAGCAGTCATTTTGGTCTTTTTGACTCTTTAAATTTAAAAGATCATCGAGCACTTGTCCTTTCGAGCTCGTTCAAACCGAAAGAGACTAGAGTCACCTTTTGCCCTTTTCTCGACTCTTAAAACATGAAAAGGCAAAGTTTTGTTTCAGTGTTTTAAAATTAACTTCCCACGAAATATTCCTGGTTAAATTTATCTTCCTTAGTAATTCTTTAGGGTCAATTCCAATGGCAACATTTCTAGAGTCTATCGGTCAAGGATTCCCCCCCGGATGGAAATCCTCGTCCTTTTCCTTCTTTTGGAAATGTTGGTGTGCCTTATATGGCAACATTGTCCCTCCCTAGGTTAACCATTGGTCTACCTGTCTGGTTGTTTTCGACCTCGGTGGTATTGAGTGTCCCAACTCCTGTCCAACCATCTCTTTCATCTAAACTAGATCACGTTGATTCTAAGGTTGACCTCTCACCTTCTTCCCTTGTTTCTTCATCTTCCCCTTCTACTTTGCCTAGTGAAAGTTTGAAATCCAGTAACCAGGAGGCTGAGAAGAAGAAGAAGAAGACGAAGAGGAAGAAATCAGATAAGAAAGAGGCCAACCGTGCGGTTGTTACTCCAAATCTACCTCTTGTAGACAAAAATTCGGATCCCCCATGGAAGGTCAGATTCCCTTGCAAGCTGTGTAAGGGTGACCATCTCCTTTGAGACTATCCTGGCATTCCCATAGTCTTAGAGGTATGGTCTTAAGACCTAAATCAACCATCCCCATCGACCTCTGGAGATCATGTCGATGCTAATCTTTAGCTAATGATGGTAAGAAAAAGGGAAATATTAGATTCCCCTGTAGGTTATGTGAAGGGAAGCATCTTCTTCACCTTTGTCCTCTTATGGATAGAGCTTCCAAATTTTGGAAAACCTTGTGGCTCCTCAACCCCAACTTCCTGTTGGTTATCAGAGGCTTTCTTCTAACCCTGTCCTAGTTGGTAAAGAGATTGACTTGGATTAATCTCTTTCCCATCCTGCTCTTCTTGAGCATGACTCTCTTGTGTCTATTCCCGACCGACCATTGGTCGAAAAGAGTGTCGACTTGGCTCCGCCTTCAGTTGTTCACTCTATTCCCGAAGAGAGTAGTGATCATATTGCTCATGTTCTTTTCATTTCCTCAGATTATCATGAATCGAAGAGTGATCCTCCCGTCCCAGTTGTTCAGGAGAGTCCTTCTCCTTCTTATGCAAGGCATGGGGACAATCATATGATACCCCCACCAAGTAGTTCTTTTGTTTCTTTTGATTGGATTCAATTGACTACTTCTCGCCTCCCATCTCATGTGCCTTTCTAGATCACAGTACAAGCCTATAATATGGTAGTACATGGCACTATATTAGATGAAGGCACATCTGTTAGCATCATGTCTTCTACTACTTGGAAAGATTTGGGCTCCCCACAACTTGTGCTTGTCACTCAGAATCTGTTGGCTTTCAACAGAGGAACCAGTCAACCCTTGGGGGTCCTTCCAAAGTTCCCTATTAATTTGGGAGGGAAGACCGTCTATATAAACGTGATGGTAGTCCAAGGTCCCTTAGATTTCAATCTTCTCCTTGGACACAACTATGTTTATGTCATGGGAGCTCTTGTTTCTTCACTTTTCCGTGTGGTTTGTTTTACGCACGAAGGGAGAATTGTGACCATTGATCAACTATCGTTCATTGGTCACCGGGCGCCTCCTTTGCAACCATCGTCCCCTATCGACTCTTGTTTGCAAGTAGAACCTTCCTTGCCACAGGTCAATTATGTGGCTACCCGTTTCGTCTCCACATCTATTGATGTTCACATGGATGGTATTGTACATTATGCACTGGGGGCATTGGAACTTGATCTGTCTTTGGTACCAAATGACATGTATTCCTCGCAGAGTGTGGTTCTTCCATCTATTGAAGACCTCTTGGGAGCCATGTTCTCTTATGGGTCATGAACAGACGTCGTGAGGATAGTTCCTGGTCTTGTGTCAACCTTGTCAAAAAATGAAAGAAGGAGTCATGAGCATGGTTCCTTGTCTTGTGATAACTTAGTTAAAAAATGAATCAAGGAGTGCGAACATAGTTCCTTGTCTTGTGTCAATGTTGATAAAAAATGAAACAAGGGTCTCGAGGATAGTTCTTTTACTATGTCAACCTCATAAAAAATGAAGCACTTCCCTTTTACAAATCGAGTCTTTTATTAAGATCTCATAAAATCCCAGTCGAGTCTTTCCTGGATCTCGAAAGTGAACCTTCATTCCATTCACCTAGTTGAATGAAATGAAGCTTGGGGGGCATGTACCTTGAATTGAGTCATTATGCTGGGGGCATGCAAACTTATCTCAAGCATAGTTTTTCATTTCAAGCTTGTGTAAACATGAAACTAAATCCAAGCAGAGTTCTCCATGGTTCAAGCTTGTGTAAAAATGAACCCATGCCCAATTTACATCTCATGATTGCCGTTTTGATCAACTGATTTCTGCTAGATGAGCCTTGGTTGTTTTATTCCATCGCCACCATCTCTTTGGCTGATCATATGCTTTCACTTGGTTGTTTTTTCCTTTCTTGAGGAACCACAACAATGAATGGTTTTATTAGCCAACCTCTTGACCATTACATGTTTTAAGCAGTTCCTCCATTGCTGGAACTAGTTTTTACCCTTTATACCACTCGTTCCTCCAAGACGAGTCACCTTTAAGCTCTTTTCTGACTCGTAAAAGATGAAAACATTTCTGAGTATTTTTTCCCTTTTTTTTGGCTCGTTAAAGAGAATAAAAATAGTGGGTATGCTTTTAGCTCTTTTCCAACTCTTAAAACACAAAATGATTGTTGAGCTCTTGTCATTTTTGAACTCGTTAAAGGCTGCGAAACATCATTTACCCCTTTTTCGGGCTGGGATAAACTATTTATGAAAAAGGTACTCGATTGAAATGGTCAAGTCGTTCTCTCAAGTATTGTTTTCTACCTTTTCAGGCTCGAGAGACACAAATGTATGAAAAGGGACCATGCAGAGTTTTCTTTTTCGTGTCTTTTTAAAACTCTCTAAACATGAAAAAGATATCGAGTTACACCTTTATCGGACTCGTTAAAACATTAAACGACATCGGATTCGTCACCATGACGAACATGAGCTTATCCTTCCTAGGGCTCATTAATCTTACTAGGCCAGATTCATTTGAAGGATGGACTTATATTACAAGTCTATGCTATCCCCGTTAAGCTTGTGTAAAAATAACTGGGGTACTCGACAGAAATGGTGAGGGAAAATTGGAAGTATTTCATCAGTTGTATTCACTTGAGGCAGCTTGTTGCTCTTGAATAGTGACACTCATCTGTTGTTTGTGTCAGGTTTTGGGACATCCTCACTCTGTCACTTGCCTCCCTGGGTTTTGGGTTATCCATTTTAAACCTCTCATATGATCTCTTCCATGTCACCATGACCTTTGATCCTATGATGCCAAATGCTACCAAACTTCGAAGTCGTGTCATCGATATGTTCAAAAGTTAGTCCTTCTACAATTACACTTACTCTTGGTTCTCTACATCATCTAAAATCATTGCATCCCTTTGTCTCGTGTCGATGATGTGGGATACATCATGGTCCTCCTTCGACACGATCGCTTCCTATCGACTTTAACTCATTATCCAGGAAGCTATCCGAGAGACTCCCTTCCAGTACCTTAGAGCTTGCCTGCCCTAATGGAAAGTTCTTCACACTTGACGACAAGTTCACATCATTGGCTTTCGATCGGGAGATTTCACAGGTGTTGGACTTCAGTTCCTTTATTCACATTCCGTGAATTGTGCTGCTAGTACCTTGAGAGCCATTGTCATTATTAATGGTTTCTCTCGCACTTGTTAACGGTTCACATCATTGACTGGTAATCAAGTGAATTTCTAGCATGTTCGACTTCATTCACATGTTAGGATTTGTACTTTGATCGGGTCGTGTTGGAGAGAAAGACCCTGGGCTCAGAGCACACAAGTCCAAGTTGCAAGGCGATGTGACATGATCACGCTGATATGCATGCCTCTTTCAGATGGATGGCTACGACCATACCATGAGTTGTTATATGTGATCCTTCTCATTATTGGATGGCTGCGACCATACCTTGGTTTCAATATGATCCTCTCTATTAGATGGCTACGCCCATGCCTTAGATCCATTTACATGATCATTCTTTGGATGGCTGCATCCATACCACGATTCATGTATCATTTGTCAGAGTTTTCAGTAATGTATATTTATCTATGCTTGCTTGCAGGTTTTCCGATGACGGACTCCGATTCCCCGCATCTACTTGTAAAGAATTTCACCCCTCACTCTAGTTCGTCCTTCACGCTTTAGGGGGCATCTGTTAAATAGAATTTTGTCACTGTCCCTGTAGTCCCCATTCCACGATCTTGGATGACCTCTACAGTGAACCCTACATGCTTTCCCATCATGAAGAAACTCCCATTATGTCCCTCTTCATGAGCAGAATGATTCCCTTTTGCATAATTTCCCAAGAATCATCCTTTTACCCTAGTTTACAAGATCAACGCTAATGACCAGTTCATACCTCGTGCCGGTCTCTAGAGTTTAACACTGGGACTAGCGTTGATCAACGCTATTGAGCCTTGTCTCAGTCGCGCTGATCCTCTTTTGGCAAGTTTTTAAATATGGAGTCGAAGCTTCCAGGTCTAGAAGCTTTGTAATGGAAGTCCGGTAAATGGTTGGGTTGGATGGAGCCGAGGAAGTCATTTTGGGTTCCTTTCCCCTATTAGGATGGAACAAACCCAAGAGTTAAATCCTCTCCCATGACAAGAGGAACCATCTCCCCTCCATGAAAGCTATATAAGCCCCTCCTTTCCCAAGCTGAACTAGTTTTTTGGATGTAGTTTCAGTATTGGTATTTTTGGAGCTTGAATAATCAACAAGACATCTATAACTTGTATCTCTCTAGTTTATGTTTGAGGGAGAATAGTGTGTTTGATTTGGTTTGAGACTAAATGGAAGAGGCCTTAAAACTTCCATTGTTGGGGATATCCATGAGATGCTAACAGAAGTGTGGGAACCTGGATATATCGGAGGAGACCAGCAACGTCAAGGCATTGGTTGTAATCTCTTTCTGAACTTATATGAATACAACTATTGATTGATTTCCTACATTGAAGTGTTATCTTACATTTGATGGCTTAATGTTTCTTGACCTGTTAAGTAGGCTGAATGCAATTTGTATGCTATCGCGTTTGATGTTGTTGTGTGTTTTCTTGTTTTAGGTATTCGAAGGAAGGAAACCAAAAGTAGCTGGAGTGAGGAAGCAATATCATCACCAAGAGGAATAGCGTTCTAAGAAGTAGATCCTCTTATTTTATTCTAGCTTAAGGATATTTTCCATAGATTGTTTGTTTGTGGCTAGACCCGCTCTCTTGGGCTAGAGGAATTGTTTGTGTCTGCACTAAGAATTTACCTGCACCACACACTCCCTCTATCTCTCCACCTTTCTCTCTATGTATTTATTCTTCCCTCCCTCTCTCTCCCACTTCAACTCCATCTCTTTCTCTCTCTCAATCCCTCTCTCCTTCTCTCTCATGTATTGTGTCTCTTCCTTTCTCTATCTCCCTTTCTCTACCATCTCCCTCAGTCTCTCCACCCCATCACTCTCTCTCTCTTTCACACACACACACACACACACACCTCCATCTCTATGTCCCTCTCTCTCTTCCCCTTCTCCCCCTCTATCGCTCTCCTCTCCTTCTCTTTCTCTCTTCTCTCCTATCATCTCTCCCTCACTCTTTCTCCATCTTTCCCTTATCACTCCTTCTCTCTCGGTGCTTGGTAGATTAAAACACACACACACACACACACACACCTCCATCTCTATGTCCCTCTCTCTCTTCCCCTTATTCCCCTCTATTGCTCTCCTCTCCTTCTCTTTCTTTCTTCTCTCCTATCATCTCTCCCTCACTATTTCTCCATCTCTCCCTTATCACTCCTTCTCTCTCGGTGCTTGGTAGATTAAGATGGATCTAGGTTGGTTTACTTAACTTTTGTGATTTTTTTAAATCTTCATAACATGAGATTTATTATGAGATATGTGTTTTGATGTTTATTAGGCCATTTAATTATATAACCATGCTAGTTTAATTTTAAATCTAACGATTTAACATGAACATATACCTACACTAAATTATAAAACACCTCTTACACAACCAATTTTAAACAAAGAATTAAAACCAAACTTTTTTTTTAAATTTAATTCTAGATTCCACAATGCCTCCACCTGCAATTTGGCAGGAATCTAGAGCACACATTGTCTCCACCCAATAATCACTTACGAGAATCCAAAGCCCCGTGTCTCCACCTGATTTCACTATAGGAATCCAGATCCCGTAGTGCCTCCACCTGCAATCTGGCAGGAATCTAGAGCACATGACACCTCCACCTGATAGCTTCCGTGGGAATGTATAGTCCACCCTCAGGGTCTCCACCTGTGAAAACCAAGAGAAGTCCTAGAGTGACCAATGTCTCCATCTGCTATGTATAAATCTAGAGTCCACTACCACTCCACCTTCTCAACATCAAAACTTCACCTTTCTGCAATGATTCGTAGTTGGATCTCAAGCATGAGCATACCCTGAGCCTCCTTGTAACAACCCTGGTGGAAAATTTCATGTAATAAAAGTTAATAAAGGAAAAATAAGACCACGGGTAAGGGACACTTATTCCTAGATTAATATTGTGCAAATATATCCTAGTGGGCATCACTGGATGTGTGTTTTGGCTAAGGAAAATTGTCAAAGGCATTAAAAGGAAAAAAGGAATTTTTGGCACATTTATTTATGAAAATAAAAGAAAATAGAAGAAAAGGAAGGTAAAAGGTCACAGGTTGCAAGTGAGGAGGAAATTGAAGGAAAATAATGGAAAATGAAGAAATTGGAGGCCTCATGCATAAAAAGGCTTATGAGGATTAGTTCATGGCTTTTGTCAAGTTCAAGTTTGGAGCTCTCTCATTATTCTCTCTCTCTCTCTAACTCTCTTGGTCAATTAGAGTTTTCTTGGATCACTCTAGTTTGGAGCAATGAAAGGAAAGGAAGGCAAGCAAGGAACAAGGAAGGGAAAGTAGGATCAAGTAGCTTCAGCAGGAATACTTGCAGGTAACCTTTTGCATGTGTGATTCCTAGCTGGTTTGGACATGCATGGCTTTGCATGTTGGTGTATGGTTCTCTTGATGTCGGTGGCATGGTATTGTCGGGTTATGACAATGGATTTCAACCTAGCCTAGCCTTTTTCTGGATGTCATGGTATGTTGGGATGTTTATTTCAGTTTTTGAGCTTTGGTTTTTCGGATGTATTTTGGAATCCGAGGCGGAGGTGGTCTCAAGGTTCATTCCCAAAGGCATAGGAATCCCTTGACCAGTTTTGGCGGGATACATGGTAAAGCCTGAAGGTGCAGTCTCGGTTTAGGGCCTAATGGTCTAGGTTTGGATTGTGGTAAAGCCTAAGAGACAAGGAGATGGAAAAGTCCTCAAGGATAGTGATGGATTCTGGATGGCATTCCAAGTTCTGTTCGGTTGTGATTGGAGCACTGGTTTTGGTTTGATCACGGTTTGGTGAGGGTGGAGGTGGTTTAACCTTTGGATTCCCTTGGTTGTTCTTGGATTGGTTGTTCTATGAGATCTCACATTCATGCTTGGAATATGGCACGAGAGTGACTGGCTAAAGGAGAAATTTGGTTCAGCCATGTCTATGTTTGGGTGGTACGTGGAAGTGTCGAACCTGGTCGGATTTTCCTATTATTAATAAAAGCTAAGTTTTCTTACTTTTGCACTGATTTATATGTGGATTTAATGGTTTTCATATCTCTAACATTTATATAGTTTTATGTTGGTTATAAGCATGGTTGAATGACTGGTTCATGTCATGGTTATTTCATATATTTACTTGTAACTGCTAAATGGGTCGATGCAAGACCTAATTGATGATGTGGTATTTCAATGGAGAAGGAGGTGATCCTTATGGTTATGTTTCATAAGTTATTTCAGTCATTTATGATTTGTCTTGTATCCCATACTTGTAGGTAGCATTGATGCCAAGTGTTTGACAAAATGTCATTCCCGGTTGGGTATGCTCAGGCCTAGTCCTGAGGTTTATTTTTTATTGATAAACATTTTTATTATGTTTTTAATTAATTATGGAAGTTACAACAAGTTCTGGGCAGAGGCCGAGATTTTGGGCTAGAAAAGTGGCTTAAATTTCAGGGTCATTGGCACAAAACTAGCAATTTTGGTCCACAACTGCTGGCAGGCAGGCCTGTGAGAGCGACTTTAGGTTGTTGGCTGCTCCCTTGCCTATAGCATGAGAGTAACTATGGCCTAAGAGCTGTAGAAGAGCAGTGGAACCTAGGGACAACTAAGTGGTTGACTTGTCTATGAAGGGTTCTGTTGATGATGTTGGATGACTGTATGTGATGTTTCGTCGATTCCACTTCCTTAAGGTTACATAGGAGGTCGAACCTTATTGTAGTAGCATATCTCCTCATGTTTACCCTGGTTGGCATGGTTACTTTGGGTAGACCTGGGAGGGGGTGTTACAGTCCTCTAGTGCTTACACGCATTGCTACCACGCAATTCCTCTCATTGTTGTAATAGTCTCAAGCATGAGCCTTATTCATGTGCTTCTTCACTAGCCCATGATTGTTCTCCCTCGTGTGCAAGTAATGCATGAATGGTTGAATTCCCTCTTCATGAGAGTATCCCTCTTATTCCATTCCCTACCTGTTGCATGTTGCCCAACATCTTCCATCCCATAGGACCAACATGTCATTTTAGCTCAGGCATCCAAACGCCAATATAAATTCTTTGTACAATGTGACAGGGATGTGGGGGAGGGTTAATTACATTAATTTAAATCTTGAATACTACCCCATGTCATTCCTAGCATCATCTTCTCCTAGAGCTCTAAATCCGTGTACCCTCCCTCAACCTCGTCATCAATTATATTTCACATTAATTTACATGATCAATTCACATAAAAATATTTACATGGTGAAAAAAGGCATGTTACATGGTTAATAATTCCTTTTTGCAAAGTGTAGTGTTGAAGGATTTTTGGTATGGGCATGGCATAAGGAGCCCATAATTCTAGGCAAATTGAATAGTTGGATTGCATGTGAACATTCTTAAATTTCATTTGGAAGGGAGGCATCATGTCAACTGCTAGATTCTCTATCTCAAGAGGGCCAGTTTGTTATGGTATGAATGATTCCTTATCTATGTAGTTTTTAACTATGTACAGTTAATTGTTGCAAACTGGTCCTTAATGAAACATAAAGATGCAATGGAAAACACACACATTAACAAAATGATTTTATCCTTGAAACCCAAACTAGGAAAACTACAAAGATTTTTTAATAGATTTTTATTTGCAGTATTACAATACAATACATGCACACACACACATATCTATGTGTGTTTGTATCCCACAACATCCATAAAATTTCCAATACATTTACAATAGATTAGAAAACAACCATAGTTCCTTAACCAAAACTACAAAATCGTAGGATAAACCACCATGTGACATAGAATTTCTAAAGGTGAAAATAATGTGCTAAAAGCTAACAAAAATTGATGCAAAAAACCATGCAATTTTTTTTCGTCGAGATTGCCCTCAAATCCCTACACAAGGGAGATTCCACCCTCGAGTTGTTGAGGATTCAATTTGACTGTAAATTAGTGTAGATTTATATTCTTTGATAATTTCTTATGAATGTTGTTTCCTTCTTATTAATGTTTATTAGGTCTTCTTCATCAAACAATTACCAAATGTACAAAATATGACATCACAAGAATACAAAGAACACAAGATATAGGCTCCAATCCAAGGAAAAACCCCTCTAAGGGGAAAACCAGGAAAAATTATCTTCTTATAGAATTAGATCAAAGTGAGATATCAAAGACCCATAACCATATAAACACTCTAGACCTCAAGATGCCAAGTCAAGCCCTCCTTCCACATAGAAAATACATTAACAACAAGAGACCAACAACATGTACAACATCAAAATCAGACCTTCAACAAGAGATGTGTTAAGGCGGAACTTCCACAAATTCAAGCTTAAGAGAAACCCTTTTTTACTTGTCAATCTTAGACTTTGGCCCTCCTTCCTTCTATGATATTTCACAAAAAATCAAGTGAATTGTGCGTGTCCAAATGAGCTCAATTCATCCTCTATTTATACTGTTAAGAGGGGTTCGAATAGACATGACTTTTGGGGCAGGGTTGACTTGATAGGAAAGACCGACTTTGCATCTGGAGGAAATTTTGACCCAAATTATATATTTGAAAAATATTTTTCCAGGCTATAACGAAGCCTTTGACTTTGACCAATATAAATAATAATGAGCATGAAGAACTTACTTCAATAAAATAATAATTTTACTTTGAGCATGAAACCCATGCTTGAAAAATAAATTTTGTTGTTTATTCTTTTTTATTTTACATAATGTTACACAAAAATATCGTCACCATGATGATTTGCAGTCAGTATGGGTCTATCATCACTTGTACTGTCCTCCTAAGCAAGTCTTAGACCTCAGCTCTTCAAGTCAAGCTTTGAAAATGAGAGAAAGACATTAAAAATCAATGCAACTCTAGTTCCGCACTTTCTCTCACTGTCACCTGCGGTCCTGCACCTTTTGTTTACAAAAAATGCGGACCTGTCCGCTCTGTCCCTAACAGTGTAGGTGCGGACCCCTGTGAAAGTCAAAAGGTGCAAGTTTTATCTTAAAAAACTCACTTTGGGTTAATTCTAGAGGTTTCTAGAAGGAATTTTGACGTGGATTGTTCGCTCTGAGGTGGTTCATGCATCCCAAAAGAGAAGGAGCTAATCCCTTGATGAGAGGAGCTATCCCTTTGAAGGAGGGATTTATCCCTTTGAAGGAGGACCTAGTAACCTCCCTCCATTGCACTATAAATACAGGCATTGGGCTGGTTGCTAAGGAGGTTAGAAGCTGAACATTTTTGAGGGTAAATGCTGGTGAAATCAAGACTTCCTAGTTGAGCTTAAGAGGAGAGATCACATACCTTTTTAGCTTCATTGGGGAGTGAGTGAAACCTGTCAAAGTAGAGGAAAATTCTTGCTGGACCCTTGGAGGAGCTTGTATAGTGTCAAGGCAAAGGTTGTAAAGTTCTTCTTCTTTTGAATTAATACAATCAAACTCATTTTTCTCAACAAGTATCTCATGTTATTTGTTTCATGGAATCCTTGACTTTCATGTTAAATATGTTTTATGCAATTGGCTTTTCAGGTGCTATTTAATTTGTTTGCCTTGTTTGTGTTTGCAGATTCGCGACAAAGGAGCTCATTTGGATCGAAGGAGCGAGGGCATCCACAAGCTTGCGTTGGACCTAAGGTAGGCCCTAAAAACACTTGTTTGCCATTGTTAATCAAAGCATATTTAGAGAAAGATAGTGTCTGGTTGGTTTGCTTGTCATTAGGTCTTCTTTAGATTCTAGGAAGGTCTATCTTGTCCGCAAGATCGACTTATTCTGTGTGACAAAATGGCGACTCCGCTGGGGACTTGATTGTTTTCCTTGTTTTTACTTTGACCTGAGAAACTGTGTTTTTGTTTCTGTTTTTGGCTTGTTCTATGTAAAATTGGGTAGAGTTTGTAGATCCAGGGTTATTTTTTGTTTTTCATAGCTTTGGGAGAGGACCGCACCCTAGCCGTTTGACACAGTGCGTACTTTCCCGCAGCTTGGCTTTTAGCACAGAGCGGGACCGCACCTGTGTCAAATGTGGGCCTGTGGACCCTGTCAAAATTTTGAAAAACCCTAAGATTTCCTCTGTTAGTCAGCTTAGTGTTTGTTTAGAAATTGTTATCCACTGCCCAGACCTGCATATAACTTGTCAGAGGCTTTCCTTAGATTGATTTCATTAGTGTTAGGGTTTTAAGTGAAATTCCTAGGAGTTTTGCTTGTTGGGTTTGTTTTTCATTTTGGTTGTGTAGTGGCTCTGAGCTTAGAAGCTGTAGGGACTTCAGATCACCTTAGCGTCTACCAGCCTTCTTATGAGTCTGACCATTTATGAAATCTCCCCTTGTTGAGGAATCCGCTTTGAGTTTTATCTTTACAAAACTTCGAAAAGCTTGTGTTTGAGAGTTTGGATTTTCATTTTCAAAAAGAAAACAAAATTGGTTGTTCTTGACTTATTTGTGATTCTGCATAAATTGGTCCTTAGCTTACATCTAGCTAAGTAAAACATCCTTAAAAAAGACTTTTAGTAGGCTTTGACTTCAGATAGGTTTTTATAATTTGTAGATCTCAAAGTTAGTCATTTTCATAGTTTTGAGTAGTTTATTAAAAAATATAAAAATCTCTTTTGGAAAAAGTTTGTTTTGTAGTGATTGAGTGCTTTGAAACGAAAAAGGGAAATTTTTGTGAAATAACTAGTTGTCTCGTTTTGAGTGCATTGGAAAAGGACAAAAACTCTTCTTTTAATTTGTTGAATTGAGAAAGATTTGTGTTTACAAAGTATTTGCATTCTCAAACTCTTTCTTAGTTTAGACATTCATCGAAGAGAAAAAGATTGTTTAAATCATCTTAGGTGCATTTTTAGTGATTTTGAGTCGAGTCTTCATACCACGAGTTTCATCTCCGCACCTTTGGACTTAAACAAAAACCACTAAAATTAACGCTTAAAGTAAAATTCACCTAGTAACGTTTTTATTTCTAGGGCTCTGATACACCAACTTAGCTTAGGCTAGTGTCTTGGAGTAGGAGAGTAATTAACTCTCCAAGACAGTAAAAACAAACAAGTAGCTGTATCTTGTGGTAGGGAAGAAATCCAATTGTTGCATTTATGCTCTGGGAAAGCTCCTCTTAAAGGAGAAGCACGAGATCGTGTCCGAACCAGTGTGGGAATCAATCCTTCCTCACTGGGAACGACGCCAGATATTCACGTATTAAAAACGGTAAACCTCGGATTAACCATTGTCGAGGAGCCTGGGGTCACTTGTTGGTAAACCTTGGATTATGTCAAGGAGCCTTCAAAAGGATTGAGCTTGCTACTCTGCCCTTGCGTGCGTATCAGATCGTAGACTATTCCCCCAGGTATATTTGTCTCAGTTGGTAACCTTAGTGGCCATATTCTTTAGGACTCTTCTTGAGGTGACAGTGGTGGGAAGATCCCGCTGTACCTGGAGTAGACGTCGGCTAGAATCACTTGGATTTTTTGGGGGGTTCTCTTCACTCGAGACGGTTAAGTGGAGAAACTTGTGCCATTCTATTCATTAAGCAGGTTGTCGGGGTAACTGTTCCAACCACCATTTCTGTATTGAACTCTGCGACGTTGGATTTCATCACCAACTAGCGTTTTCAGTATGGAAAGTTACTGTTTGTGTGTGTTTGATCTCTTAGATTCTTTAGGCGTGTGATTCAAATTTGTTTGGTTCTTTAGAGACTTAGGTGCTTTTGATTGAGATTTTACTTTGTTTGCGTGTGAAGTAGTTACAAGTTTTCAACTGTGGCTGAATTACCAAGACAGTCCCGTAGACTTCGGGGCCAGTCTCCTGAGTTTGTAAACGTGGCTGAGTTACAGAGGAAGTCCCGTAGACTTCGGGGCCAACCTCCTGAGGAAGTACCGAGCCAGCTTGAAGGCTTGAAAGTCCTCGTAACTCCTAGAGACAGTAGAGTTGGGTCACCTGAGGAAGGAGAATCTTTTTTGATAGTACATCCTGATTTTCAACCGTTAGTAGCAGATTATAATCCACAGTCAGTTTCTGTTTCCAAAATTTCTGGTAGCTTTTCATCTACTAGTGATATAGTTGAAGAACCTGAAATATCCGAGCCTGAAAGTGAATTTGCTGCTACTCCGACATCGGGGTTTGTTTCTCCAACTTCTAGTGGTCCTGGTTCACCTAGGGTAGAAAGAGTAATCACCCAAGATCTTCCTTCTGGACTTATTGCTATTGAATAACTTGCTCCGGAAGAAGAAGTAGGCATCCCTATCCCTGAAAATCAACCTGTTATTGAACTAAGGGAGTGTGAATCAATTTTTTACAGTCCACCTAGGAGCAGTTCTTGGTATCTTTCTTTGACTATTTTTTTAGAAAACTCAGGGTTAAGTTTTTCACCACCTCGTGCTCCTTATCACCCAACACCTAGAGGTTTTTATACTCCCGTAAACATGTCAGGATAGTCATCCATGTTTACTCAATCGCCCGAATATTTGTTGTACGACGGTCCTTTTGTTCCCTCCGGGTATCAGTCACTTTCAGGTACTTTTTCGGGAGCATCTCCTCAACCCATTGAGCAAGGGTTATTAACTGAAAACAATGGTACTAAGCCATTGAGCGTTGAAGACATTCTCATGATGTCAGGTTCTATTCCCAATCCTCAACCTCAAGGTGGCCAGTTACCGCCTAGGGGGCAGCCTCAATTAATGCCTGGGGGGCAACCTCAAGGTACACAGTTTGCATCTGGGGGGCAACCTCAAGGACAATACATACCTATGGGACAGTACGTTCCTCAAGGTCAACCCCAGACTCAATATGTACCCCAAGGTCAACCCTAGTATCAACTTATACCTCAAGGTCAACCCTAGTATCAGTATGTGCCTCAAGGGTATCAACCCCAAGGTCAATACTCGAACCAAGGTTTCCAACCACCCTCTGGTCAAACGTATGTTCAAGGAACGGGAAATGTACCTTTCAATTATCAATCTTACCCTCAACTCGGTTATAGTCCTCAGTATTCTCAACCAGTTATGGGTTAGTACCCCGGAATGAATATAGTGTGGGATCCATCACAAGCTCAACAGGTGTTGCAGCCAAGTGTACAGTTGTCATCTCAAACTGGACAACCCTTAGTTTCTGGTACACCCCAACAACCAGTCCAGTCTAACATTCAAACTTCTGTACCTTCAGTAGTTTCTTAGCCTGGGCCTAGTACACCTCGTACTCTGCCTCAAACGACTGCTACAACTGCTGCAACATCTGTTCAATCTACCCCACCTACTTCTGGAGTATCGACAGCTCCGGTTTCTACTGTTCCTGTATCTACTCCTCAGACATCTTTACCACCGTCTGGATCTACGCTTCAAACTTCGGTTAAGATACCTGTAGGACAACCTGGTTCAAGTACGGTTGTCACAAGTCAACCACAATTTACTTATCAACCGTACTAGGGACAGTGCCAATTCGGTCCTGTTGTGCAGCAACCAGTCTATCAGTATCAACCGTACCCTGGGTACACTTATCAACAACCTCAACAACCCCAGTACGGTCCGGTTAATCCTGGTTTTCCGGGAGGATACAATATCCCGAACGCGATTCCTATTCCTAGTTATCCTGGATATCCTCCTCTTGGAGCTGGTCTCATGACCCAGAGTTTTAGGGATCCTAATCGGCAGTTACCGTTTATCGCAACTTTGGACTTACCTGACTTGTCGTGCCTAACGAACGATCCCATTAATTATCTTCTGTTTTGGCCGCCAATGCCGAATAAGTTGCCCAGTGACATTCCCAAGTTCGAAGGTAAATCAGGAGAGGACCCGTCGAACCATGTGATGACTTACCACCTCTGGTGTGCATCTAACTCCATTACAGATGATTCAATCCGTCTTAGACTTTTCCAGCGCACTCTAATTGGTCTCGCGGCCAAGTGGTACATTGAGTTACCGTGAGGCACTTTTTATAATTTTAGTCAGTTAGCTACCTCGTTTTTAACTCATTTTTAGTTGCCAGTCCGATATGACAATGGCACATAATTTTTAACTTCTCTAAAACAATTGACATCCACTTACATTTCAGATCATATTCATGAGTGGAGACGTCGACGGCGTTTAGTGAAGGTATTTATTCCGGATCAGATCTTGGTTGAGTGGTTTGTAAAATCTTTGTTTCCAAAGATCACTGAAGATGTTGCTAAAGCCGGAGTTGTTACTGAGGAGCAAGTAATTGCTCAAGCACAATACCTTGACTTGGTCTATACTCAGTCAGGTATGTTACACGAAAAAATCCTGATCTTCCCAAGAAAAATTAAATCACTGCAGCTCCTTCAAGATCTCATGCCGCCGATGGTATGATTGGCACGGTTAACACTAAAAGTAAGAAGAAGTCTTCCAAGAATTCTTCCCCTATCATAACCTTGCCTGATTCCTCAACAGGAGATTCTTCTACAGAGATCTCCGCCAATATTCACATTGTAGAGTCATCTACAACCAAATCAAAATCCGGTGGGAAGAAGAAAGGAAAGAAGAAGAATAAAACAGACAAAAGTTCAAAGGAGAAACCTTAAAAGGCAGAATCCAACGATGAAATGCGCAAGACTCGTTATCCTTGTCTCATTTGTGACGATGAACATTTTACAAGAGACTGACCTCATCGTGTAGAGGTTGCGAAGATTGTCAAGGGTTCCCAAACTCCTGCTGTTTTGAAGGATCCTTTTCCGGCTCAAGACAGTAAGATGATAGGTTCATCCTCGAATGCCAATGAAGAACCCATACTGATGATGTCCCATGTTAGGATAGCGACTCGATCGCAAGATTATGGTAGTAAAAGTCTTGTTGATGGTAAATAAGCAAAATCTTCTCATTCAAATCCATCAACCTCAGCTCCCAGTTCCGATCCACTACAGGTCGAGAAACCTAATCCAGACTTGGTAGTCAAACCGCCCGCCAAGGGTATACTTTGAAAGTCAGCTTTCAATCCACATGCGAGAGCGGCTCAGAATTATAAAATTGTTGAGGATTTAGCTGTTTCACCCTCAGCAATGTCGGCTTTGGAAGTGCTGCAATCATGTCCAGCACAACGTAAATTACTTTTGTCGGCTATAGGAGCTGTTGATGTTCAGGACTCGAACCTAATGATTTTCGATCTAGAAAATAGTACACCGCATTTGCCTCATCAAATGGCTTTCCAGATACCAGTGATAGTAAAAAACAGGCCTATTCATCGGACTATAATTGATGAGGGAGCCTCAACGTGTATTATGTCGATACAGTGTTGGAGATCGCTTGGTTTTCCTTCACTAAATCAATCCCCGACGATTCTAAAGGCCTTTGATGGCCGTGGGTTTCATCCTTTTGGCATTCTACAGGATTTGCCTATAGGGGTTGAAGGAAAAACCGTTAGTCTAGATGTGGAGGTGGTTGATGCCCCTCTAGATTACAACCTTCTCTTGGGTCGAAGTTGGTCTTACGCTATGACGACGGTCGTTTCATCGGTCTTTTGAGTAATAAAGTTTCCACACAATGGAAATATCATAACGATAGACCAGCTGGCTTACTTTTCATCTGACCCAGCCTCTTCGAAGAGTATTCAGCATGTCGGTAAAACGACTATCCCATATAAGGATGTTGGAGTAGGACTAGTTAAAGATGCCGGTTTACTGGGAACTTTTCCTTTTCCTCCAATCAACGCATCGTCTTCATTTGCAACTATTCATATGATTACATCAGACACCATTGTTTATGATGATCCTTGGATCGTTCCTTCTGAATCTGAGATAGACTCATTTGGTAATGCCATGCCTTTGAGTCCATATGAAATTGCCTATGAAGCCGTGCAGTCGTTTGCCGACCCATCTTCAACCGAAAATGACTTAATGAATGTGGTCCGTGAGGAATCACTTTTCACATCAACCTCAGATTTAACCACGTTTTCTGAACTTGTTCACTCTGATGAGCAAATTCGTGAAATCCTATGTGTAGATGACTTACCATGGGAAGATCTTTATCACAGATCTTTGTTTTTACCTGAGGATGATTGTTTTGAAAATGATTTCTCATCAATTTTTACAACTAAATATGTCAAGGAACCTCATAATCCAATGAAACTTCCCGATTCAGAGTTAAATTTGGGAAACATCTCTCGAACTATTCCTATTGACATTTTGGTTAAGCCCGGAATTATTTAGAACATTCATATAGGTGGCTCGTGTACAGATGACGAAATTCAGTTATATAAGGCCCTATTTCAAGAATTCCGCGACATGTTTGCCTGGTCCTATGAGGAAAAGCCAGGAATTGATCCCGCAATTGTTGTTCATGGGATCAAGACTTACCCGGACGCTAAACCAGTCCGACAACGTTTGCGTTAGATTCACCCACAAAAAGCTACTGCAATTAAAGCAGAAATTGAAAAATTATTGAAAGCAGGTTTCATTTATCCGATCCCGTTAACGGATTCGGTATCGAATATTGTTCCGGTTAACAAAAAGCAGGGAACAATAAGAATATGCATCGACTATAGGGACATTAATCGAGTCTATCCAAAGGACAATTACCCAACTCCCTATATCGATCAAATCATTGATGATTGTGCCGGCAGTGAAATATTCTCCTTCATGGACGGTTTTTCCGGATACAATCAAATCAATATTCTACCTGCCGATCAACCAAAAACGGCTTTCATTTGTCCATGGGGGACATTTTCTTATTACAAGTTACCTTTTGGGCTTAAGAATGCAGGAGCAACTTTTCAAAGGGCGATGTCTTATGCGTTTCATGACATCAAGCACATTGAGCAACCCTATCTCGATGACTTGCCTGCTCATTCATTACATCGAGCTGATCACCTCGTCCATTTACGAGCAATATTTATGAGGTGTAGGCATTATCATATTCGGTTGAACCCACACAAATGTGTCTTCTGTATAGAAATGGGTCGATTGCAGGGGTTTGTAGTTTCGAAAGCCGGCATCCACGTTGATCCCTCGAAGGTCGAAGCTATCATCAAATTGCCTCCTCCTTCGAGTCTTCGCCAACTCCAAAGTTTGCAAGGGAAAGCAAACTTTTTACGACGATTCATTCCTAACTACGCCGAGGTTACAAAGGGTTTCACCAGGTTGTTGAAGCAAAATACTCCATTCTATTGGGATGAGATAGCTCAGAAATCTTTTGATGCACTCAAACACGCGTTAACCCATGCACCGTTGTTGCATCCTCCCAACTACAACCAGGATTACTTCTTGTATCTCGCCGCCTCTCATTCCACCATTGGAATGGTCTTAGTTCAGGAAGATGAATTCGGAACTGAACATGTGATATATTACCTTAGTCGAAATTTAAATCCAACTGAGCTAAAATACTCACGTGTGGAGAAATTGGCATTGGCAGCTGTTCAAGCTATCCAACGTTTTCATCATTACATTTTATTACGTAAAACTACAGTAATTTCGGATTGCAACCCTATGATCTACATTTTGACCAAGCAATTGCTCAGGGGCAAGTACTCTAAATGGATCGTTATCTTGCAAGAGTTTGACTTGGAATTTGAGAAATCTAAGTCTAAGAAATCTTTAGTTTTTGCGGAATTAATGTGTGACTCCCCGCGTGCTGACACAGAAACTGTGGCGGAGGAGCCCATTGCAGACGAATCTTTGTTTCTAATAAGCACTTTAGATCCGTGGTATGGGGAAATCATTGTTTATCTCCAGATCCAATCCTTTCGGCCAGAAATTTCAAGGTCAGAACGTCGAAAAATTCAATTCCAGTCCCAACAATTCAGGATTATTGGAGATACTCTTTATCACCGTGGGGCAGACTCTGTCTTTCGACGTTGCTTAATTCATGAGGAAGTTGAAAGGGTTCTAAATGATTGTCACTCTGGAGCGTGTGGCAGTCATATGTCTGGGTTTGCCACAGCCCAAAAGATATTGCGCGCTGGCTACTTCTGGCCGTCTTTATTTAAAGATTGTATTACGACGGTCCGAAAATGCCACAACTGCCAAATTTTTTATCGTAAGATGCGCACTCCACCTGCTCCTCTCCACCCTATAATTGCCGTTGGTCCTTTTTCCAAATGGGGTATCGATTTTATTACATGTAACCCTCATGTGACCTATTTTGTCTCCCTCTGTTTCTATGATACGTCCAGATCGTAACTGAAGGTCATTACACTCCCTTAAGTCAAGTCCAGTTTCTAATGTGTCTATGATTTGGATGGATTGGACTGGTCTATTATTAGGATTAGGGTTGGGCTGGGCTGAGAGTTGTGGCCTTAAATTAGACTGGGGGTTTTGTTGTAAGGCTGGCAGAGTTGGTTGAGGGAGTGGAATAGTTCCTGTTGACTGATATGTCGATCTTGGCCAATTGGTCTGCCAGGGTGAACCTTGTGATGTGGGGGGAATCCATTGCGGAGGGTATGAATTGTTCTGCCAATATGGTGGGGTGTAAGGAAAATTTGGCCATCCGAATTGGTTTGTCTGATTCATCCATGGATTTGGAGAAGGAAATGGCTGTGATGACCAATTCGGGACTGGGGGTGTAGGTTGATTTTGCCACATACCATATTGCTGAGCATTGTATTGTGGAGGTTGAAAAGAAGAAGATGGATCTGAAAACATACCTGATTGCCTCGGTTGCCATTGGCGACGTTGGTTAACAAAGTATGCTGGTTCTGATTCTTCTTCTGCTTCTTTGTATACAGCCTTCAATCCAGGAAGTGAGGGGCAGCTTTCAGTAAGGTGGTCTTTTGTACAGATAGCACAGGCTTGAACTGTATCTAGCGAACATTCTTTGTGGCTGTGTTTTTTTCTGCATCGGGGGCAAAAAATTGCCAGATTTTGCTCTGCCTCCATTTGCTTTTGTTTAGCCTGCATAATATCAAGCTGAGTAGTTAATGTCCCTAGGATATCAGTTTTAAAATTTTCTAGTAAATTCCCAAGTTCTACCCGTGTTACCCCTTCTGTTGATATTTTGTTATCTCTAACAAACCTATCATATTCTGTTGGTTTTATCCTTGTGCTACCCCTTGAACTCCTAATACATAAATTAATGATATCGGCAAAATTCTCTTGGTAAATATCTCCTTTTCCCATGATATTCAACGTTTCGATCCACTGTTCTTTCATACCTCTAATTAATGCAGTTTTCAACACATTGTCGGGCAGAGGTAATGATGCATAAGGGGATCTCTGTAAGTTATACTGGAAGCGTTCTACATATTCCTCCAGAGTTTCATTTGGTCTGGCCGTCATTTGGAAGATTTCATCTTTCAGTTCCCTTGACCTACAGTAATCCTGATATTTCTTGAGAAAGGACTCTTTCATTTGCTCCCGATTGTTTATGACTCCACCACCTAGACCCATAAACCATCTCAGAGCTGCTCCCTTCAAGGTAGAGGGAAACAACTTTAATTTCTGAGGATCAGTGGTGTAATCATACCCTCTACATAACACATCGAATTCAAATAAGAATGCATCAGGGTCCTCTGATGTCAGTCCATGAAACGTTGGGATGTGCTGAAGAGGAATTGCCTTCATGGGGGCATTCGCAGCAGAATCTACTATCGGATATTGTAATGTGGAAGTTTGGGTATTTGGCTGATTCTGCGCCATGGGATCGAAGATGTGCCAGTAACCTTCCGGGATTTCTAGGAGGGTGTTCCTAGGTTGAGAAGGGGCGGCCTTGGCAGGGGCTGTCTTGATGACACTTCCCTTATCAGGGATTTCTATCTGAAGGAATGGGGTGCTTTCAGTATTAATTCTGGCTGCGCTTCCCTTATCTGGGCTGTTTAACAGCTGGATTATCCTGGAGGGAGATTTCGGTTCCTCTATTTCCCCTGTTTCCCCCTCTCCTTCACAAAGGTTGCTTAAGTTCCCTTCTTGCAGCCGTTCAGACACAGGATTTTCAATTTCTTGGAAGTCCTGTTCAACAGTCTGACTCTGCACCTCAGCGTAGGCTCCAGATGGTGATGCTGTAGCCTGAAGGGAATTGGTAGGCTGCTTAGAATAAGTCTTTCTGAGGCCTACTGATGGCTGAGATTCAGTTTTCTTGTAGATTTCGTCTATGAAGGTCGTTCAGCCAAGGGTCACCGGTCCTTTGGCTTTCTCAGGTTTGGCTGGGGTTTTGGTATTCTTTTCTAACTTTTTCTGCTTAGTCATGCACTCTAAAAACTACTAAATCCTATCATCCAGCAATTCTACTAAGAGAGCGGATGGTGGAGCAGGGCTTTTACGTGCTCCGTACGCAGGTTCTTACCTTCCGTTTTTAAAATCCAACTCCCCCCTAGCAGATTTGCGCACTACTCTGTAAAGGGCAAATGGCTATTACTCCTCCCCGACAATGGCGCCAAAATGTAGAGCTGTAACTAGGGTCTCTCACACCGCTAATTATCCCACATTAATAAGTCAATCCGGGAACGTTTTGTTATTGCAAGGAGAAACTCAATCCGAGGTTGTTTGTCCGAGTAATGCTCGGTAGTATAGTGTCCTAATGGTCTAAAAGGAAACAGATGCTAAGCTGTAACGAAACTAACCCAAAAGATAAAATCACGCAAGGCAGTTGATCAGTCAAGGGTATGGAAACAATAACCTATCCCTTTAGAAACTGATAAAGAAAGGAAATCAGAGCATGGACTTATCGGTCTGGGGCTAAGCAACATCTTGCTGAGGCTCACGACAGCCTTAGGCCTGCTCTCACACTAAAACAACAAAGGCAGGTAAATCAAGCAGCGAAAAGTAAAATGGAACAGCAATCTGGAAATGGAACAGCAGTAAAGAAAATGGAACAGCAAGAATAAATGGAACAACAATAATGGAACAACAATAATGGAATAGCAAATAATGGAACGGAAAATAATGGAACAACAATCCTCAACCGTATGTACACGTTCTCTACTACTACAACAATCTGAGAATAATGGATGATACGACTATGTTCCTGAACGAAGTAATATTGCTTTCGAGTCTTGCAAATACTATTTCACATGGATCTGATAACAATAATATTCATACCAACATTCCACTACAGGAATAGCTGAAAGACGCAATTCAAATACATCCACTATTATAGTGCAGAGACATGAGATAAAGGACTCATTCAGATGTCAGTTATAACGAAACATAGCATATCATATAGAAGATGTATCAGATTACTGAAACAATGGAAATAAACAAACCACACAGTATAATAGTACAAAAGCAAGTGTCCGTCGGAGCTGGGCCCTTGGCTACCAATGGAACACCGCCTGAAGTTACTCCAGATGCAGAGACGAAATGAACACCAAGTCTTTTATATTAATTGCATCAACAAAAGTATAACAACGTCAGGTCTCAGAGAGACTCAGTAATTACAGTTGGTTCTGAAATTGAAAATTACAAAAGACAGTCCTCCCCCGTCCAATGGCGTGGTGCCTTTATATAACAGAAATGACGGAGGTATCTAGATAATCAAAAGATAACTTAAAGCAGCGATCCCTCAGGATCAAAGATCCTGAGGGATTCGCTAATCGTTCGATTCTTCTCTTTCCCTTATTGTGTTCTCCGTCTCAGTATCCTGCCTTCTTTCTTTGGGCTATTCGACTCTAATTTTACTTGATCTTGTCCGCATCCGGTTCCCTGTTGGCGGGACAGTAGTTATTTTCCCTTTGCTTCTTGCTTTCAATCGCCGATCCTTTGTTTTCGCGTCTTCCTGCATGGAAAACGTCAATCATTAGCACTTAAGCTTCCTTTATCGATTGTTGCACATTTTATCAAAACCCTTTATCTTCTTTGAACTCCTAATGCAGAAAAGGTTACAACTATTATTGAAAAACCACTAGATTGCTAGTCAAAAGCATACCTTCCAGGTGCTCCACACACCCCCCTGCTTACCCTGTTTCATGGCCTCATGAAAACATTGTAGTTGAGGTGCAAGGCGGTGAGAGAATAGGCCGGAGAAGGGATCTCGTGAGGAGGCCGGCAACCGTGATGAGCAACTAGATGGTCAAAGAACTGGTCTATTTGATCTGCAGGCATCTCATATAAGGCCTGATATCCGGGTGCAGGGTGCCAAATAATTGGACTGCGAAATCGATACCCTAACCAGGATGGCCCTGCTTGCAGAATCCGTTCCCCATAAAGGTTCAACCGGCTGGCAGCCAGCTCAAAATTCTCATATTTGAATGGTTCCCTGAGCTGGATGCTTGGACTAGAAGTCCGGTATCGAAATTTTGCAGCATCGAGGGCAAGATCTTTAATAGTCAGGAAATATTCCAGACCATTTCGGATCAAGTCTTCGTGCATGGGCCCTATTATCTCAATGACTCCTGGGGTCCTTATGAGACTCCTATGCTTTCTCCATAGCGTCACTGGGTCTCTAGGTTCAGCTCGTATCCACAAGTCTAGGCTATTTTCTTGTCTCTGAAAGGTGTTATAAGCTCTGAGCCATTTCACCTGATTAACCCCAAATGAGATGAAGGCTTGGAATTGTACATCACCAACAAAAGGGCCAGGATTTAAATCAGTTTCCTGGTCTAGCACAAGATTGTGCAGGTAAAACTCGCATAATAACCTCTGAACTCTAACTCCATAGTGCTTGCAACAGTCTATAAAATCGTTAACAGTGTTGATGTGGATAGGTGCTCCTGCCCTAACGGCTTTTATTTTTAATCTCAGATATCGTTCAAGCAAAAATAAAGCATAATTTTTAGCAGGGGCCCTACAAGTCAAAACATCATTATATAAGGAACACACGGTGTCCATCTGCTTAACAACACTATCTAATCGACGAGTTACCTTAGCAACCTTTTCCTGCTCCTTCTGCCATCCTTCAAAGGCCTGGCTCTCGGACTGACTGATGTCTCGAAGTTGCTGTTGGAGCTCTTCGTATCTTTCCTTGGGGACTGTCTGTTCTCGCAATTGCTCGGCTTCCTGCTGGGCTTCCTTCATCATTTTATGCAAGGTTCTGGTTTTTGGGTCCTTCTTCCACACAGCCGTAGAGGCTGGGAGTTTAACCTGGACCTTCCTATTACGTTGCTTTGAATTTCGGACCCGAATTACGCCCGAGGGTGGTGCTTCTGTTTGGAATTCTTTGTTTTCTGTTTCCTTCTTAATGCGAACGAAGGGTTGCTGTGGTCTTCCTGCCATCGGAGCCTCTTGCTGTTCCATTGGAACATCCATTCGTTCTTCAAGGCCAGATGGAACAGCAGTCTGTCCCTCTGCGCTATTTGGAACAGCAGTTTGTTCCTCCATATCATTTGGAACAACACCCTGTTCCTCATTATTATTTGGAACAACAGACTGTTCCTCAGCAGTAGGTCTCCTGATGGGGTTTCGTCCATCAAAGCGAATTCTTGTCCTTGGGGTTCTTGCTACCGTGGTCCTCTTCCTTTTCCCTGCAGTCTTTTGTATCCTCAGACTGGCTTTTAGCATTCGAATCTGTTGCCGGAGTCTGGCTATAGTGCCCAGCAACCTCTGCTGCTTCTTTCTTAATTTTTCAATTTCCCTTGTTTCGGCAGAGGGTTTGGTTCTCAGGCTTGCGTCTTCTGTGATATCTTCCGGCATCCTGGGGACAGATTGTCCCAGACTGTTATCTTCCATTTCATTATCATGGCCAGGCAGGTTTTCTCCCCCTGCCTCTTCTGCATGCATTTCCTCGGGTAATTCTCTTTCTGTGGGACCATCAGGGACACCTCCTGTGCTGGAGTCCTAGCCATATTCTCCCATATTGGCCAGAACTGCTGCCAATTCCTCCTCACTTGGAGGGTCTTGCAACGGGCTACCCCCTGGCTGTGCAATTTCTTCTTCCCGATTGCCCTGTTTAGTGGCCTCTTCTTCCTCCGAGGGTTCATGTCCTTTTTCAATTTCTCCTTCTCGCTGGTCAGTCTCGGCCTCCGATTGATCAGCATTTCCTTCGGAGGGTCTTCCCTCTGATTCTGGAGGTTCATCCGCAATTTCAATTGGCTGGGCCGTTGTTCCCTGAATTATTTCCAACCTTCCTCGTATCCGGGCCAGCCGAGCTGACTTCCTTGGCCTCTCAAGTTGGTCGGGAGTATCAGTAGGTTCTGCGGGTTTCTCTGGTTGCTCTAGCGTATCGGGAGGTTGCTTCCGTTTTGAAGCGGCATGTCTCTCTGCTGCTGACTTCTTGCGTTTCTCTAATCGTTCCGGCGTGCCAGAGGATTGTTCAGGTTTTGGGGGTGGTACAGCCGATCCCCCTTCGACTATTGCGACCAATTCCTCCCAAGTGCTCTGCTGTTGAGTGAGACCATGGCTCACTATCAACCGAATCAGCCCATGGTGGCTAATGACTGTGTCTATGTGCTGGGCCTTTTTCAGGCTTTGGGCTGCTCCATGCAGTAACGAATTTAAAAGTGCAGGAAGATTTACAGAACATTTTCCTTTTAAAACAGCTAAGAGTTTCAGGTGACGAGGTCTTACCACGTCTTTTCTCCCTTCGCAGGTGATATAGCTTTGTATTGTCTTTGCTAGCTCGGTCCAGGGTTCCCCTAGTGCTGCCGGCAGAACTCCTTTCCCTTTAACTGTCAAGCTTTGGCCTTCGTCTTGGAAAGTTTCCATAGCTTTTTGTAATCTCTCCTTCTTCGGCCCCCATTTGGGTCCAATAGCTGGTAATCCTGAGACTTCCGCGATGATATCCTCTGTAACCTCTATCCGCTTTCCTCCTACTACGGAGTAGTTTTCCTGCAAATTCTGCAGGAATTCCAATGCTACTGCTTCGTTTGATTCTTGCAGGCGGTTGAAGTAATTCAACCATCCTGCATTTTCCAGGATTTTGCGAGCAGCATCGGAGACTGTCAGCTTGTGAGGTTCGCTCCGGACCATCCTTCCGCCCATGATTCAACTCAGAAATGGACTCAGAAATGGAACAGCAACTGTTTGCGGTATTTACGACGCAAAAAGGATGATCGATGCCAATTTAGGAAAGGACTACACAGGGCATGCAACAAAAAGAAGAGATCGTGGACGGCAGTCTCCGTGAGATGGAAGCATCATACCGTTAAATCATGCCATTTCCTTGTACATTATTTTGCCCGAATGGTATGCAGCCACGTAATCCATGGAGTAATGAGGTTACTTCCCCCCCTGCGATCTGATAGGCTGCCCACAGCCGTCAAAGAGAGGAGCAGCAGCCAGTCGGGAGTGCAATCATCAAGTACATCATATGAAAGTATGCCATGTTGTAAAAGAATAATGAAATAATGAAACCGAGGCAAAAAGGTGGATCGCGTTTTATATAAGCCTGCGTGATATAATGAGGAACCGGGGGATTGGACATCTGTCAACTATACGAAGTCTCCAGTAGTCATTGTCAGTTCCGTTGCCATGATTGGTGGTAATGTTCATGCGATAAATATATCGGGGTGTGACATATGATACATGCGAAGGATATAAGAGACAGAAAGATTTTAATATCATACCTGTTGGTGTAAATATTACGACTTCGATGCCATTAACAGAGCTCTGCTACCAACAGGTGTTCATAACCTTGGCAGAGTTGTTTATCTCACCCTCCGGAACCATGATCCTTTATGTATATTTTGAAGAGTGCTTTGTCAAAATGCAGGCCATTATGCTGGCTTGGTGACCAGATAGTCATAATGCCATTCACAAGGTAGGTGCGAAACGTGGTCAGGCCGGCTCACGATGAGACCTCCTGTTCCAAGATTTGCTTGTTAATTTATTTTTGGACCATATCCCTGGTGTGGTGGCCATTATGGGAATGCCACTTCGCTTCCACCCTTATGATCATGGTAGGCCGGCTCTGAATGAGACCTCCTATCCTGCATTTGACAACTTTCATGTTTTGTTTTTGTTTTCTTTTGCAGAGCATCTCTCTTGTTTATTTTCACATCAGGGTGGTTCCGCACTCCTTAAGAGCGGGGAATGGTGGAAGAAGTCTTACGATCCCAACAGATAGATATAAATCATTCGTTCTTACTCCCAAGTAGTGATCAAAAAAGATTTTAGGGAAATAAAGATCACCAATAACAATGGTAGCGGTAAATGACAATGACAGTGAAGATTAAAAGTTCACGTCCCTCCTCCTGTTCTTTTATACATACTGGCTTCATAGTGATAGCGATTTATGATGTGCTGATTTCGGTATCTCATGATTTATGTTCACGACATAAGTTCATTGCTGTATCTAAAAGATTGAGGAAACCATGGTCACAAAGCATCTTCCATAAGGACGAAAACATGACAATGGCATTCATAGGATACCATTTCTTTGAGAGGAGCCACTGAAAATCGGAAATGCTGTTCCTTTTGAGAAAGGAACAGCAAAGTCACTCAAATGCTGTTCCTTTTGACAAGGAACAGCAGTCACGCTGAAGTGCTGTTCCTTTTCGCAAAGGAACAGCAAAACATCCAAGTGCTGTTCCTTTTCGCAAAGGAACAGCAAAACACACAGGTGCTGTTCCTTTTTTCAAAGGAACAGCAAGACACACAAGTGCTGTTCCTTTTCACAAAGGAACAGCAAAACACACAAGTGCTGTTCCTTTTCGCAAAGGAACAGCAAGACACACAAGTGCTGTTCCTTTTCGCAAAGGAACAACAAAACACACAGGTGCTGTTCCTTTTTGCAAAGGAACAGCAAGAAAAGGAACAGCAAGACACACAAGTGCTGTTCCTTTTCGCAAAGGAACAACAAAACACACAAGTGCTGTTCCTTTTCGCAAAGGAACAACAAGACACACAAGTGCTGTTCCTTTTCGCAAAGGAACAACAAAACATGCAAGTGCTGTTCCTTTTCGCAAAGGAACAGCAAAACACGCAAGTGCTGTTCCTTTTCGCAAAGGAACAACAAGACACACCAGTGCTGTTCCTTTTCGCAAAGGAACAGCAAGACACACAAGTGCTGTTCCTTTTCGCAAAGGAACAGCAAAACGCACCAGTGCTGTTCCTTTTCACAAAGGAACATCAAAAAACACACCGGTGCTGTTCCTTTTCACAAAGGAACAGCAATAACACTTGGAAACAAAAAATCAAGGAAACATATATACAAGATGCTATGTACAAGTTATAAAATGAATTTGTTAAGCTATAGGTGAGGAATATTGCGCTTCCTCTCCTAAAATTTTCATATCAGTATCTTGTCGCAGCTGTTGACAGAAGGATTCCCGAGTGAGTGGCTTTCGATAAAGGCGAACTCGGTGGCCATTTACTTTGAATGCATATCCAGAACCGTCAATTGTGACCAAGGTAAGGGTCCCATTCTCGTGTACCTTCTGGATTTCGTATGGTCCTAGCCATCGAGTCTGGAGTTTCCCCGGGAAATCCTGAAACCGAGAGTCGTATAACAGAGCCCAGTCTCCTTCATGAAAGACTTTATTCTTGATCAGTGCATCGTGCCATTTAGCCCGCTGCTGTTGAATCAATGCTGTATTCTGTAATGCAGAGAGCCTGATTTCGTCTAATTCATTAATCTGCTGTAATCGATTGATTTGTGCCTCACTCAGATCTAGGCCGACTTCCTGTGCAGTTCGTAGCGTTCGGATTTCGAATTCTATGGGGAAAATTGGCTGCTTTCCAAACACTAATTGATAGGGTGAATAGCCTGTAGTGCTTCTCCATGTGGTTCTGTAGGCCCACAGCGCCTCAGGTAGTCGAGCGGCCCAATCTCGCCGATGCGATGCAATGGTTTTTGTTAAAATTGATTCTATTACCTTATTACTACTTTCTACTTGCCCATTTGCTTGCGGATGGTATGGGGTAGTAATCTTATGTTGGACATGGTAATTGTTAAGTGTTGCAGCTAATTTATTTCCAACAAATTGTGGTCCACCATCGGTGATTACTTCTCTCGGAAGTCCATAACGTACAAACAAATGGAACAAGAATTGTATCACAGAGTCTTCTGTAGCCCTAGGTAATGATTCAGCCTCGACCCATTTAGTAACATAGTCTGTCGCCACCAGAATGTATGTCCTCTGATTTGATGATGGATTGATGGGCCCAACGAAGTCTAGAGCCCATCGTTCGAATGGCTCAATGACCAATTGTGGTCTCAGAGGCATTTCATCGGCTTGGCCAGGTTTTCCTGCTCGCTGGCAGCTGTCACAGGCTTGTGCAAACTTTTTCGCATCCTTGAAGATTGTAGGCCAATAGTATCCGGTCTGCAATACTTTATGTGCTGTTCTTTTTTCAGCGAAATGTCCCTTGCATGGCCCGTCATGGCAAGCTTTTAGAATGTCGAAGATTTCGTCTTCTCGAATACACCTTCTGATTTGCATGTCTGCCCCTGTATGGAACAAATGGCCTCCAATCCATGAAAAGCGAGTGCTTTTCTGAACAATCTGCTTGCATTCCTGAGGGGTTAAGTGTTTTGGTAACTTACCGACTGCGAGGTAATTAGCGACATCGGCATACCAGGGTGTTCGAACAGCAACAACAAAAATGTGCTCGTCAGGGAATTGATCGTCTACTGCTGCTGTTTCGACTGCTTTCGGCATCAATGAGAGGAAATCAGCTACAGGGTTCTCCTTGCCAGGTCGATCCTTAATTGTGATGTCGAACTCCTGCAATAAGATCAACCACCTGGTTATTCTAGCATTCGTAACAGGTTTATTTGCCAATATTTGATAGCAGAATGATCTGTATATAACACAATAGGATAGCCTGTAATATAATGTCTAAATTTGTTAACAGCATGTATTACAGCCAGGAATTCCTTTTCAGTAACAGTATAATTAAGTTCGGCAGAGGATAAATTTTTGCTGATATAGTAAATAGCATATGGCTTCTTATCCTCTTCTTGTCCCAGAACTGCACCGATTGCTGTGTCCGAGGCATCAGTTGAGATTTGAAATGGCAAATTCCAGTTGGGTCCTCGAAGGACTGGAGCTGTTGATAACAGGTTCTTCAATTCCTTAAAAGCCTGGTCGCATTTTTCTGTCCACAAGAAATCAACATTGCCAGTTAAAGCATATAGAGGTGCAGCAATACGTGAGTAATGTTCTATAAATCGTCTGTAATACCCAGAAAATCCAAGGAAACTGCGTACCTCTGTTTGAGTAGTGGGGGTAGGGATGAGCAAAAGAATCTGAATTTTAGCCGGGTCTACCTGGATGCCAGCTGCTGAGATGTAGTGCCCTAGAATGAGCCCTTCTGTCATCATCATGTAACACTTTTCGTGGCTCAGGCAAAGTCTGGTAGCGATACAACGTTGTAGGACTTTTTCCAGGGTATCCAGAGCTGGGTCAAAATCATCTCCATACGGTGTAAAGTCATCCATATACACCTCAATTCCATCGTTAATCAGGTCTGGGAAGATGCTGAGAATAGCCCTTTGGAATGTAGCAGGGGAATTGCATAGGCCGAAAGGTAGTACTCGATAGGCGAACGTTCCCCAAGGGCAAGTAAAGGTAGTTTTATCCTGATCTTCAGGGGCGATTTGGATTTGGTTATATCCGCTGAAGCCATCCAGGAAAGAGAAAAATTTCTTCCCTGCTAAAGTGTCCAGTACTTGATCTATAAATGGGAGGGGAAAGTGATCCTTCTGTGTGGCCTTATTTAACTCCCTGTAATCCACGCAGATCCTCCATTTCCCGTTTTTCTTGGGTACCACCACTAGGGGAGAGACCCACTTACTGTCGAAGATGGGGTAAATAAAATTAACATCTAAAAGTTTCTGAAGTTCTGCTTTTACTATTTCTTTTAGATGGGGGTTAAGTCTTCTTTGTGGCTGGCGAACAGGTCTTGCATCCTTCTCTATATAGATGTGGTGGGTGCATAATTGAGGATCAATCCCCTTCATGTCAGGGTAATCCCACGCAAATGCTCCCTTATATTTTTGTAACAGACTAACAAGCTTCATTTCTTGATCTGGTGTCAGGTTGGTGTTAATATTTAGAGTCTTACCAGGTTCGATTTCCACTACTTTACTATTGGCAACAACAGTTACTGGTATTGTTTGGTCATGTGGATCTTTTAAGGGGTCTTCTTCTAGCTCACTATCAAATGCTGCCTCTATCATAAAACACTGTGTGTGAGAGCTAGATTCGGTTTGACTGATGAAGTTATTGATAGCATCGTCTTCTATCTGATCTTTAAAATCTAAAGCCTTCTGTATAGTTAATGGGGCTCTGATATTGTTAGTAAGGTATGACACAGGATACTGATTGGTTTTGATCATTGGCAGGCTTGGCTGTGCTGGAGGATATAGAACAAGATTTTTAACATCTGGTCCTTTAGTTATAGTCATGTTTCCCTGCCGGCAACCAATGTAGGCATCGGCAGTAGTAAGCCAAGGTCTTCCTAATATTAACGGATGTCCATCTAGTCGGGTTTTTGGATTAATGACCAGGAAATCGGTTGGATACTCCCAGGAATCTACGGAAACCATGACATCATATAGAGTACCTTCGGGTCGAACTACAGATCGATCTGCCAATTCTAACAAAGTAGAAGTAGGTTCTACCGATGTGATGCCAAGCTTTTGGCAGGTGGAAGTTGTCAAAATATTGATTGCAGCTCCCAAGTCGACTAAAGCATTAGGCAGGGTTTGACCATAGATTTGGACAGTTACAATTGGGTTCCCGGGATCTTCGTATTTGATAGGTGTCTCTTTTCCTGATAACAGGTCGGATAAAGTTCCAACTACTTGGACTCTAGGGTTAGTAGTTATATTCCTCCTTGATTTTTTTATGCACAGTTCTTTTATAGTCTTTGCGTATATGGGAATATCTTGAATGGCCTGGAGGAATGGGATTTTTATATACAGATTTTGTAACTCTCCCAGAATGTCAAAGTCTGGATGTTGCATTGGTCGCGGTATGACTAATCGTTCCGGGAAAGGAGGAGAGGATGTATTTGTTTGTTGAGGGGTCTGTTCCTTATTTACATCCTTTTGTTGTAGCGGTTGTTCTATTGGTAACTGATCTTCAATGTGACCTATTTTGTCTCCCTCTGTTTCTATGATACGTCCAGATCGTAACTGAAGGTCATTACACTCCCTTAAGTCAAGTCCAGTTTCTAATGTGTCTATGATTTGGATGGATTGGACTGGTCTATTATTAGGATTAGGGTTGGGCTGGGCTGGGAGTTGTGGCCTTAAATTAGACTGGGGGTTTTGTTGTAAGGCTGGCAGAGTTGGTTGAGGGAGTGGAATAGTTCCTGTTGACTGATATGTCGATCTTGGCCAATTGGTCTGCCAGGGTGAACCTTGTGATGTGGGGGGAATCCATTGCGGAGGGTATGAATTGTTCTGCCAATATGGTGGGGTGTAAGGAAAATTTGGCCATCCGAATTGGTTTGTCTGATTCATCCATGGATTTGGAGAAGGAAATGGCTGTGATGACCAATTCGGGACTGGGGGTGTAGGTTGATTTTGCCACATACCATATTGCTGAGCATTGTATTGTGGAGGTTGAAAAGAAGAAGCTGGATCTGAAAACATACCTGATTGCCTCGGTTGCCATTGGCGACGTTGGTTAACAAAGTATGCTGGTTCTGATTCTTCTTCTGCTTCTTTGTATACAGCCTTCAATCCAGGAAGTGAGGGGCAGCTTTCAGTAAGGTGGTCTTTTGTACAGATAGCACAGGCTTGAACTGTATCTAGCGGACATTCTTTGTGGCTGTGTTTTTTTCTGCATCGGGGGCAAAAAATTGCCAGATTTTGCTCTGCCTCCATTTGCTTTTGTTTAGCCTGCATAATATCAAGCTGAGTAGTTAATGTCCCTAGGATATCAGTTTTAAAATTTTCTAGTAAATTCCCAAGTTCTACCCGTGTTACCCCTTCTGTTGATATTTTGTTATCTCTAACAAACCTATCATATTCTGTTGGTTTTATCCTTGTGCTACCCCTTGAACTCCTAATACATAAATTAATGATATCGGCAAAATTCTCTTGGTAAATATCTCCTTTTCCCATGATATTCAACGTTTCGATCCACTGTTCTTTCATACCTCTAATTAATGCAGTTTTCAACACATTGTCGGGCAGAGGTAATGATGCATAAGGGGATCTCTGTAAGTTATACTGGAAGCGTTCTACATATTCCTCCAGAGTTTCATTTGGTCTGGCCGTCATTTGGAAGATTTCATCTTTCAGTTCCCTTGACCTACAGTAATCCTGATATTTCTTGAGAAAGGACTCTTTCATTTGCTCCCAATTGTTTATGACTCCACCGCCTAGACCCATAAACCATCTCAGAGCTGCTCCCTTCAAGGTAGAGGGAAACAACTTTAATTTCTGAGGATCAGTGGTGTAATCATACCCTCTACATAACACATCGAATTCAAATAAGAATGCATCAGGGTCCTCTGATGTCAGTCCATGAAACGTTGGGATGTGCTGAAGAGGAATTGCCTTCATGGGGGCATTCGCAGCAGAATCTACTATCGGATATTGCAATGTGGAAGTTTGGGTATTTGGCTGATTCTGCGCCATGGGATCGAAGATGTGCCAGTAACCTTCCGGGATTTCTAGGAGGGTGTTCCTAGGTTGAGAAGGGGCGGCCTTGGCAGGGGCTGTCTTGATGACACTTCCCTTATCAGGGATTTCTATCTGAAGGAATGGGGTGCTTTCAGTATTAATTCTGGCTGCGCTTCCCTTATCTGGGCTGTTTAACAGCTGGATTATCCTGGAGGGAGATTTCGGTTCCTCTATTTCCCCTGTTTCCCCCTCTCCTTCACAAAGGTTGCTTAAGTTCCCTTCTTGCAGCCGTTCAGACACAGGATTTTCAATTTCTTGGAAGTCCTGTTCAACAGTCTGACTCTGCACCTCAGCGTAGGCTCCAGATGGTGATGCTGTAGCCTGAAGGGAATTGGTAGGCTGCTTAGAATAAGTCTTTCTGAGGCCTACTGATGGCTGAGATTCAGTTTTCTTGTAGATTTCGTCTATGAAGGTCGTTCAGCCAAGGGTCACCGGTCCTTTGGCTTTCTCAGGTTTGGCTGGGGTTTTGGTATTCTTTTCTAACTTTTTCTGCTTAGTCATGCACTCTAAAAACTACTAAATCCTATCAACCAACAATTCTACTAAGAGAGCGGATGGTGGAGCAGGGATTTTACGTGCTCCGTACGCAGGTTCTTACCTTCCGTTTTTAAAATCCAACTCCCCCCTAGCAGATTTGCGCACTACTCTGTAAAGGGCAAATGGCTATTACTCCTCCCCGGCAATGGCGCCAAAATGTAGAGCTGTAACTAGGGTCTCTCACACCGCTAATTATCCCACATTAATAAGTCAATCCGGGAATGTTTTGTTATTGCAAGGAGTAACTCAATCCGAGGCTGTTTGTCCGAGTAATGCTCGGTAGTATAGTGTCCTAATGGTCTAAAAGGAAACAGATGCTAAGCTGTAACGAAACTAACCCAAAAGATAAAATCACGCAAGGCAGTTGATCAGTCAAGGGTATGGAAACAATAACCTATCCCTTTAGAAACTGATAAAGAAAGGAAATCAGAGCATGGACTTATAGGTCTGGGGCTAAGCAGCGTCTTGCTGAGGCTCACGACAGCCTTAGGCCTGCTCTCACACTAAAACAACAAAGGCAGGTAAATCAAGCAGCAAAAAGTAAAATGGAACAGCAATCTGGAAATGGAACAGCAGTAAAGAAAATGGAACAACAAGAATAAATGGAACAGCAATAATGGAACAGCAATAATGGAATAGCAAATAATGGAACGACAAATAATGGAACAACAATCCTCAACCGTATGTACACGTTCTCTACTACTACAACAATCTGAGAATAATGGATGATACGACTATGTTCCTGAACGAAGTAATATTGCTTTCGAGTCTTGCAAATACTATTTCACATGGATCTGATAACAATAATATTCATACCAACATTCCACTACAGGAATAGCTGAAAGACGCAATTCAAATACATCCACTATTATAGTGCAGAGACATGAGATAAAGGACTCATTCAGATGTCAGTTATAACGAAACATAGCATATCATATAGAAGATGTATCAGATTACTGAAACAATGGAAATAAACAAACCACACAGTATAATAGTACAAAAGCAAGTGTCCGTCGGAGCTGGGCCCTTGGCTACCAATGGAACACCGCCTGAAGTTACTCCAGATGCAGAGACGAAATGAACACCAAGTCTTTTATATTAATTGCATCAACAAAAGTATAACAACGTCAGGTCTCAGAGAGACTCAGTAATTACAGTTGGTTCTGAAATTGAAAATTACAAAAGACAGTCCTCCCCCGTCCAATGGTGTGGTGCCTTTATATAACAGAAATGACGGAGGTATCTAGATAATCAAAAGATAACTTAAAGCAGCGATCCCTCAGGATCAAAGATCCTGAGGGATTCGCTAATCGTTCGATTCTTCTCTTTCCCTTCTTGCGTTCTCCGTCTCAGTATCCCGCCTTCTTTCTTTGGGCTATTCGGCTCTAATTTTACTTGATCTTGTCCGCATCCGGTTCCCTGTTGGCGGGACAGTAGTTATTTTCCCTTTGCTTCTTGCTTTCAATCGCCGATCCTTTGTTTTCGCGTCTTCCTGCATGGAAAACGTCAATCATTAGCACTTAAGCTTCCTTTATCGATTGTTGCACATTTTATCAAAACCCTTTATCTTCTTTGAACTCATAATGCAGAAAAGGTTACAACTATTATTGAAAAACCACTAGATTGCTAGTCAAAAGCATACCTTCCAGGTGCTCCACACTTTGGGCGTACCAAACTTCAGTAAAAACATCAACAGGGTTCACTCCTTTCCAACTAGTCTATGGTTTGGAAGCTGTGTTACCCATTGAATGCAAAATCCCGTCACTGCAAATGGCCATCAAGTTACTTCCAACCACTTCCGAAGAGGAAAAGCGTTTGTTATACTTGGCTCAATTAGATGAGAATCGACGTGATGCTGCATTGGCAATCGAGACTCACGCAAAACGAATGAAAGCTCAGTATGATCGAAATGTGACCCCTCGAAATTTTTCGGAAGGAGATCTAGTCTTAGTTTATGATCAAGCTAATGATAAATTAGGCGCTGGAAAAATTCGTTCCTATGTGGCATGGTCGCTATGTTGTCAAGCGAAAGCTAGCCAAAGGGGCCTATGAATTGGTAGACTTTGACGGGGACTCTTTGGGTAAAACCATAAATGGCCTTTACTTGAAGAGGTATTATGCTTAAAAGAATGGGTATGGATATTTTTAGTTAGGATAGTTTTTCTTTCTAGCTGGTGTGTTTTAGTTTAAACAGTGTGCTTAACTTAGAGAGTGTTTTTTGTCATTATTCCTACTTATCTTGGTTTTACTCTTGATATTGCAAATGTCGATGCCTCTCCAAACATACATTGGTTTCACTGATGGTGCTTGTCGTAATACACAGAACATCTCTTCTGCAGCTTGGGTTATCTATTCGCCCTCTGACGAGTTAGTATCTATGCATGGGGTAAGCCTCGGTCAAACAACGAACAACATTGCCGAGTATAGTGCAGTGATTGAGTTATTATCTGAATCTATTTCATTTGGGATTCGGAGTTTGATAGTGAGGTTAGATTTTGAACTCGTTGTATTACAGCTTAATAGAGTGTATGCCATTAGAAATCCAGTGTTATTGAGATTATTTTTTAGAGTGCGTCTCTTGGAACGTGAATTTGATTATATTGAATATCAGCATATTCCAAGATCTTTAAATACATTAGCAGATGCAATTGCTTCTCGAATGTTAAATAGACATTTGCAATAATCATACATGTAAATTTAAAACCATTCCATAACATGATTTACATGATAAGTCGGTAATAGTGATATATATAGAGGAGTGTGTCAAAAAATACATCGTCCTTGATCATAGGTTGAAAAACACCTTATGATCGGCAAAAATGATAAGCGCAAAAAACAAAAATGTCACATGTGCCCACAATAGGCGATCATCCTATCACTGGTGATGATCTCTATAAGAAACCACTGCACGGGCCACCTTGCAAAGGAACCTCCTAAAAGGTCCCGGGACCCCAATCACATAGCGCTGAAGTTGACGAGGAATGTCGTCTATAGTGGTCTCAGGAATATCTCATGTCAAGCGCTCGATATGACCCTCCAACTCGGCCAAAACCTCTGCTGATTCGTCCTGTGGGGTTGGCGCGGGTGCAACTGGTTGCTTCCTCTTGTAAGGCTGAAGAGCGGCTGGTCGCTATGGACCCACATCTGCATTTGAAATTTTTTACTATCAGTTTTGAGACGATGGAAAAATAACAAAAAAAATTAAAATAGAAAAAATGTTGAAAAGGATTTTACCTGACTCATCCCACTGCTCTCCTGGTGGAAGAACCATGTCTGGGTCACCACGAAAATCTATCCCAGCGTAAGGGAAGTCCTGAATAGAAAAGACCTGGTTTTCTAGCCATTGGAAATACTCAGGTTTGAATCGAGCAACCTTTGTCCTCTCGTCCGGGTGACGGGCCATAACTGCGACCCATCGCATCAGTTTGGGCTCTCGAGGAAGCCCAACTCCAATAGTAAGGTGCTGCGGGATTAGCATAGGAACCCTCTCCAGGCCAAAACTCATGACCAAAGCCCCATAACCAAAGGTCTTTAGTCATCCGTTCTTGGCCCTGGTTAGTTGGCCTTTGACATTGGCCAACACAGCATCGCACCAGTTGAAGATGGTGCCTCGAAAGCAATCAACTGCCATATGCATCTGGGATCCGGTGGAAATATGTAATGCGGCAGCTCCACAAAGTCTGGTGACAGTGAACGCAATCACCATGAGCTCAGGACGGGATATGGTCTTTATGTCTATCCCTTTGTCTCTAGCCTGGCTATTGCAGTACTCTAGCCTGAGGCTATCGATAGACTGGCCACCTGCCCTAGCCCCAAACAGAGTCAAGTCTTCGCCTCTCTTGGGCAAACCAGTCAAGAAATATATGTACGCCAGCTTGATTTCGAGCTGGTGGCCGCCAATGAAAAAGCACTGGTCCTGTATGCTCCATCTGTCAACCATCCACTGTAAGAAATCCACCTGAGCCCTCATGCCAGGAATGGCCCAGAATTTGTACAAGCCACACGCCCTCAAAGCATCAAGTGCAGCATCCACGTCCTCATGCTTTCGTTCACACCAATCTAGCATGATGTACTCTCTGCATCAAGTATAAGGATAAATTAAATTGCTAGAAATTATTTTGATTGGTCCATTTTTTAGAATTTTTGGGTTAAAAACCCTTGCGACGGGGACCGCACCCTCTAGGTTAGACAAAGTACGTGGGACCGCACTTTGTCTACATGGAAGGTGCGGACCCCGAGCTTTTTCCCAATGGAGAAAAAGTCGGGGTTCGCAGGCCAGCAGTGGTAAATCTGCGGGCCCCCGTGCGCGGGTTTTATGCTTAAAAACCC
Source organism: Pinus tabuliformis (assembly GCA_031772625.1). Taxonomy (NCBI): domain Eukaryota; kingdom Viridiplantae; phylum Streptophyta; class Pinopsida; order Pinales; family Pinaceae; genus Pinus; species Pinus tabuliformis. Next base: position 120,515,105 of record CM062813.1, read on the forward strand.
TCCCAAAAATGAAATAAATGACTAAAACAAAAAATTAAATGGTCAAAAATGAAGAGTGGGATGATGTGGATTACCTGGAGAAGACGGCGTTCGATTCCGACGGTTGGATTTTCCGCAATCTTCACGGGAAGTTTTCTGAGCAAAAGCACTATTTTCTCACCCAAACTCAAATGGTAAAAATGAATTGACAAAGGCCCTTTTTATAAGTTTTTTGAGTAAATAAATTGCAAATTTGTTTATGTTTCACTTTGAAAAGGTATTTTTGCGACATTTTTATCTATTTCAAACAGGTATTAGTAATGTTTGTGTTTTTGTGCAGGATAAAAGATTATTCAGGCGAAATCTATCATTTTTGATGAAAAAACGTTTAGAGTCACCTTTAAGCTCTTTTCTGACTCGTGAAACATGAAAAGATTGCCGAGTGTTTCTTTTAAACTCGTTAAAACAGAATTAAAAGACGGTCCACTTACAGCTCTTTTCCGACCGTAAAAACATAAAAAGATTGCCGGATTTTTGTCGTTTCAAATTCGATATCGGTTATAAAACGACGTGTCATTGATCACTTTTTTACTTTTTCGGATCAAGGGCACTAATGACGAAAAGTACTCCTTGGTCGTAAAAGATCAAGCGGTTCTCTCAAGTATTATTTTATACTTTTTCGGGCTTGGGAGACACAAATTTACGAAAAAGGTCAAACCTAGAGTCTTCTTAAGTTTTTTCAGACTCTCTAAAATTGAAAAACGCCGAGTTTCTCCTATACTGGACTCGTTAAAATTTCATAGTAAAGGACCTGTTCAATTTCAAACAGGAACAAACCACTCCTTCTTAGGGTTCGAATTTAAACTAAGTTCGACTCATCCGAAGGATGAGCTTATAATCAAGCAAACATTATCCTCCTCAAGCTTGTCAAAAATAAAGAGGTACTTTCCAGAAATGGTGGGGGAAAAGAGAGAAAAATGAGCCTGTTTGTCATACTTTGCATCCACTCTTGAACACGACACTTTTATTCACCTGGGTTGGGAAATCCTTTGCCTAATAGTTGATCAAACCACATTGAAAGTCTTCAGCCAGTTTCTGGGTATTAACTTTGGGTCAATTGTCACCAAGCCATCTGTCGTGTCGTTATGTGTTCAAGAGGTCACTGCCAATAAGCCATTCATCTGAAAAATATCTGTCATCCATCTTGACCATCCCTGAGTCAGTCCTTGCAACTAAATTTCTTCAACTTATCTATGATTTCGTGTTGTGGGCTTGCCTACGACGGATCGCTTTCTATCGACATCAGCTCATTATCTAGAAAGATGATCTAGGAATCGTCAGTACCTTGAGATCTGCATGCCTCAATGGTAGGTTTCTCACCTTTGACGATAGTTTACATCATTGAGTTTCGATCAAAGTATTCCATGACATGTTTGACATCAACACATTTATTCGCATCTCATGGATTGTACTGGGTACTTTGAGAGCCATTGACATCACTGATGGTTTCTCTCACACTTGTTAATAGTTTACATCATTGACTGGTAATCAAGTGGTTTCTACCATGTTCGACATCAACACATTCATTCGCATGGATAGGATCGTACTGTTTCGGGAAGTAGAAATGAAGACCCTGGATCTAGTTTCCACAATCCAGGCTGCGAGGAATTTTGTATTCATTATATAATGGACTATTCATAAACAGATGGCTGCGTCCATACTGTGTCCACATGAGTCTTTACTTGTGATGTTTTAAAAGATCATTCCTATATCAGAGCAATAGTTAGTTTTTCTAGTCAGTTTTGATCTGAGTATGGGAATGCCGACCTCAGCGATGATATGATCTCATATATATATCTTGCATTGAATGTTTTTACAGGTTCCAACCGGGCTCTCCACAAGATGATCCTCGAAATGATAAAGTACTTCACTCTCCCTAAATGATAAGAAATCCTCATCTACTACAGACTTCGCACTTTAGGGGGAAATCTGTGACACAAAAATATCGTCACCATGATTATTTGCAGTTAGTATGGGTCTATCATCACTTGTACTGTCCTCCTAAGCAAGTCTCAGACCTCAGCTCTTCAAGTCAAGCTTTGAAAATGAGAGAAAGACATTAAAAATGAATGTAACTCTGGTTCCGCACTTTCTCTCACTGTCACCTGCGGTCCCGCACCTTCTGTTTACAAAAACTGCGGACCTGCCCGCTCTGTCCCTAACGGTGTAGGTGCGGACCCCTGTGAAAGTCAAAAGGCACAAGTTTTATCTTAAAAAACTCACTTTGGGTTAATTTTAGAGGTTTCTAGAAGGAATTTTGACGTGGATTGTTCGCTCTGAGGTGGTTCATGCATTCCAAAAGAGAAGGAGCTAATCCCTTGATGAGAGGAGCTATCCCTTTGAAGGAGGGCTTTATCCCTTTGAAGGAGGACCTAGTAACCTCCCTCCATTGCACTATAAATACAGGCATTGGGCTGGTTGCTAAGGAGGTTAGAAGCTGAACATTTTTGAGGGTAAATGCTGGTGAAATCAAGACTTCCTAGTTGAGCTTAAGAGGAGAGATCACATACCTTTTTAACTTCATTAGGGAGTGAGTGAAGCTTGTCAAAGTAGAGGAAACTTCTTGCTGGACCCTTGGAGGAGCTTGTACAACGTCAAGGCAAAGGTTGTAAAGTTCTTCTTTTGAATTAATACAATCAAACTCATTTTTCTCAACAAGTATCTCATTTTATTTGTTTCATGGATTCCTTGACTTTCATGTTAAATATGTTTTATGCAATTGGCTTTTCAGGTGCTATTTAATTTGTTTGACTTGTTTGTGTTTGCAGATTCGTGACAAAGGAGCTCATTTGGATCGAAGGAGCGAGGGCATCCACAAGCTTGCGTTGGACCTAAGGTAGGCCCTAAAAACATTTGTTTGCCATTGTTAATCAAAGCATATTTAGAGAAAGATAGTGTCTGGTTGGTTTGCTTGTCATTAGGTCTTCTTTAGATTCTAGAAAGGTCTATCTTGTCCACAAGATCGACTTATTCCGTGTGACACATAAAATATACAATGACATAAATACAATAATAAGTATGATGACCAAACCTAGTTACATTTTCCAACACTCCCTCTTAACTAAGGAGGTTTTCATAATTATATTGGTACAAGGATACTCTCAAATTGAAATATTCTCATTAGAAGAGTCTGATTGATAAGCCATCATCAAGCATCAACATCATGATAAGCATTATCAAATTAAAATATAGTAAGGCTTTGACTAACAAGCTCTAACTCTCCACTAGATTAGAACACAATGTTGGGAGACATACATATGGACACCACCACAACTACCTCTCAAGGCACATACCCCATCTGGATTTTCACCAGGTATGTCCTTACAGGACTATTCTTATCTTAGATTCTCAATCCTCAAAGAATATCAGTCCTCTTTGACTACTCTTATCTTGGATACCATATCCAATGCTCAAAGGGTGTCGGTCTACGAGACTACTTCTATCTTGGATTCTCAATCCTCAAGAAGTATCAGTCCCAGATGCTTATCCAATCCTCCATTCTCTCTACTAGTGCCTTCCACTAGACATGTGGCTATTAGTCCTGGCATAGTGCATGACACATGGAGAATACGATGTCCATCATCACTCCCTCTCAACCAGGGAGACATAGCTACAATCCTTAGTTGGTCTCATACTTAATTAATACATCAGCTACTTATTCCTCTTTGGACATATAGTTGTAGCTGTAGGGATCCTTTCTTGCATTATATTATTCTGTTTTCTTGTGATCGGAGCATCGGTTTTGGTGTGATCACGGTTTGGTGAGGGTGGAGGTGGTTTAACCTATGGATTCCCTTGGTTGTTCTTGGATTGGTTTTTCTATGAGATCCCACATTCATGCTTGGAATATGGCACGAGGGTGACTGGCTGAAAGAGAGATTTGGTCAGCCATGTCTATGGTTGGGTGGTATGTGGAAGTCTCGAACCTGGTCGGATTTGCCTATGATTAATAAAAGCTAAGTTCTCTTACTTTTGCACTGATTTATATGTGGATTTAATGGTTGTCATATCTCTGATATTTATATGGTTTTATGTTGGTTATAAGCATGGTTGAATGACTGGTTCATGTCATGGTTATTTCATATATTTACTTGTAACTGTTAAATGGATGGATTCAAGACCTAATTGATGACGTGGTATTTCAATGGAGAAGGAGGTGATCCTCCTGGTTATGTTTCATAAGTTATTTCAGTCATTTATGCTCTGTCTTGTATCCAATACTTGTAGGTTGCATTGATGCCAAGTGTTTGAAAAAATGCCATTCCCAGTTGGGGATCCTCAGGTCTAGTCCTGAGGTTTATTTTTTATTGATAAACATTATTATTATTTTTTTAATGAATTCTGGAAGTTACAACAAGTTCTAGGTATATGACAGGATTTTGGTCTAGAAAAGTGGCTTAAATTTCGGGGTCGTTGGCACAGAACTAGAAATTCTGGTCCATAGTCAATGGCAGGCAGGTTTGTGAGAGTGACTTTAGGTTGTTGGCCGCTCCCTTTCCTATAGCATGAGAGCGACTATGGCCTAAGAGCTGCAGAAGAGTAGTGGGACCCAGGGACAGGCTATCTGAGTAGCTGACTTGTCTCCGAAGGGTTCTGTTGATGATGTTGGATGACTGTATGTGATGTTCTGTCGATTCCACTTCCTTAAGGTTACATAGGAGGTCAAATCTTATTGTAGTAGCATATCTCCTCATGTTTACCCTCGTTGGCATGGTTACTTTGGGTAGACCTGGGAGGGGGTGTTACACTCCTCCAATGCTTACACGCATTGCTACCACGAAACTCCTCTCATTGTTGTAATAGTCTCGAGCATGAGCCTTATTCATGCGCTTCTTCACTGGCCCACGATTGTTCTCCCTCGCGTGCAAGTAATGCATGAATGGTTGAATTCCCTCTTCATGAGAGTATCCCTCTTATTCCATTCCCTTTCTGCTGCATGTTGCCCAACATCTTCCATCCCATAGGATCAACATGTCATTTTTCCTGAGGCATCCAAATGCCAATATAAATTCTTTGTACAATGTGACAGGGATGTGGGGGAGGGTTAATTGCATTCATTTAAATCTTGAATACTCCCCCATGTCATTCCTAGCATCTTCTCCTCCCATAGCTCCGAATCTGTGTACCCTCTCTCAACCTAGTCATCAGTTATATTTCACATTAATTTACATGATCAGTTCACATAAAAATATTTACATGGTGAAAAAGGCATGTTACATGGTTAATAATTCCTTTATGAAAAGGGTAGTGCTGAAGGATTTTTGGTATGGACATGGCATAAGGAGCCTATAATTCTAGGCAGACTGAATAGTTGGATTGCATGTAAACATTCTTAAATTTCATTTGGATGGGAGGCATCATATCAACTGCTAGATTCTCTATCTCAAGAGGGTCAGTTTGTTATGGCATGAATGCTTCCTTATCTATGTAGGTTTTAACTATGAACAATTAATTGTTTCAAACTCGTCCTTAATGAAACACAAAGATGCAATGGAAAACACACACATTAACAAAATGATTTTATCCTCGAAACCCAAACTAGGAAAATTACAATTATTTTTTAATAGATTTTTATTTGCAGTATTACAATACAATACACGAACACACACACATATCTATGTGTGTGTGTATCCCACAATATCCATAAAATTTTCAATACATTTACAATAGATTAGAAAACAACCATAGTTTCTTAACCAAAACTACAAAATCGTGGCATAAACCACCATGTGCCATAGAATTTCTAAAGGTGAAAATAATGTGCTAAAAACTAACAAAAATCGATGCAAAAAACTATGCAATTTTTTTTCATCGTCGTTGCCCTCGAATCCCTACACAAGGGAGATTCCACCCTCGAGTTGTTGAGGAATCAATTTGACTGTAAATTAGTGTAGATTTATCTTCTTTGATAATTTCTTGTGAATGTTGTTGCCTTCTTATTAATGTTTATTATGTCTTCTTCATCAAACAATTACCAAATGTGCAAAATATGAACATCACAATAATACAAAGAACACAAGATATAGGCTCCAATCTAGGGAAAAACCCCTCCAAGGGGAAAGCCAGGAAAAATTATCTTCTTATAGAATTATATCAAAGTGATATCAAAGACCCATGACCATATAAACACTCCAAACTTCAAGATGCCAAGTCAAGCCCTCCTTCCACATAGAAAATACATTAACAATAAGAGACCAACAACATGTAGAACATCAAAATTACACCTTCAATAAGAAATGTGTTAAGGCGGAACTTCCACAAATCCAAGCTTAAGAGAAACCCTTCTTTACTTGTCAATTTTGGACTTTGGCCCTCCTTCCTTCTATGATATTTCAGAAAAAATCAAGTGAATTGTGTGTACAAATGAGTTCAATTCACCCTCTTTTTATATTGTTAAGAGGGGTTTTAATAGACATGACTTTTGGGGCAGGGCTGACTTGATAGGAAAGGCCAAGTTGGCATCTGGAGGAAATTTTGACCCAAATTATATATTTGAAAAATATTTTTCCAAGCTATAATGAAGCCTTTGACTTTGACCAATACAAATAATAATGAGAATGAAGAACTTGATTCAATAAAATAATAATTTGACTTTGAACATGAAACCTATTCTTGAAAAATAAATTTTGTTGTTTATTCTTTTTTATTTTACATAAAATATACAATGGCATAAATACAATAATAATTATGATGACCGAACGTAGTTACATTTTCCAACACTCTTTTTTTCCACTGGAAAAATCCGTAATTTTCATTAATATAGAGAAAATTACATATTGTAAATGCAGTAGCATATGCTGTAAATAGTGCCATCCATCCAGATACACCACGCAGGGTGATCTGTCTGAAAATACAAAAAATGATGTTTAAAAGTCAGTCTATCAGTTTGTTTTTCGCCTATACATGACCACGCATGGTCCATTATCAGTGTGTCCTTCTATATATATCAAAAGATTTACAAAATTTTATACTTCAGATCTTTACATTAAATCATTTATAGATCAGGGACTATTGTCCCTCTGATATAGCTGGTCTATATATGGCCTGTGATAATAGCGGTATTCCTCAGTCCCTCTCTGCTCCAGTATTAACCATTCTCCTCTGGGAAGTAGCGCGGCCTCCTTGGATAATTGATCAGCGCTGCAGTTATATTCCCTGTATATGTGGATACAAGAGATATAGTTAAATGCAGCCTTGAAAGTATGTACTTCATGCAATATGTTGTTGAGTGTGTGAATGTGACATATGGTAGAATGATTGAACCAATTTACAATAATCTTTGAATCCCCAAAAATGTTAAGATTGTAACACTGATGACCCAAAGAGAAATGTAATAAGTGACGGAGGGTAATGAGTTCTGCAAAATTGTTAGAGCCAGCATCGAGCCCCAACTTAACTTTATATCTATGGTGTTCATCGATGTTGAGTATGAAACCACCACCACAGCCATTTTGATTCGCTGCCCCATCGAAGAAGGCCCAGGGGACAGATTTGTCAATGATGTATGCGTCTCTCCCTAGGGGGAATAGGGTCAGGCAATTCATTGAATGATGAGATAATGCCGGCCTCAATGCGCGGCCAACACACAACCATGTTTTCAAAGATGAACCTATTTCGGGCCTTCCAGATATGCCAATTAACCAATAAGGGAAGGTTCTGTAGCTTTGATCCCGTATGACTGTGAAACCAATCTTCCCAAGCACTTTGCATATCGTGACCAGTCCATATCCCAGCAGAGCCTATAGATGTGGAAATTCTTTGCCAAAGAGAGCGAATTGCTGTGCAGTGTAGAAAGAGATGTGCTGTTGTTTCCGATGCCTCTTTGCACAATATACACCAGGATGGCCCGTAAATCGCTCTATGAGTAAGGTGCTCTCCCGTGGGTACTATATCCTTAAGAATACACCAGAAGAATAGTCTAGTGCACGGGGGGGCGGTAAGCTTCCAAATATCTCGCCACCAATGCAAAAACTGTTCCGGTTTTTTATGCTGAATGAGGGAACGATAGCCTGGCTTTCATGAGTATATTCCTCCAACACTCCCTCTTAACTAAGGAGGTATTCATAATTACATAATTGGTACGAGGATACTCTCAAATTGAAATATTCTCATTGGAAGAGTCTGATTGACAAGTCATCATCAAGTATCAACATCATGACAAACATGATCAAATTGAAATATAGTAAGGCCTTGACTAACAAGCTCTAACTCTCCACTATATTAGAACATAATGTTGGGAGACGTACATATGGATACCACCACAACTACCTCTCAAGGCACATACCCCATCTGGATTTTCACCAGGCGTGTCCTTACATGACTATTCTTATCTTAGATTCGCAATCCTCAAAGAATATCAGTCCTCTTTGACTACTCTTATCTTGGATACCCTATCCAATCCTCAAAGGGTGTCGGTCTATGGGACTACTCCTATCTTGCATTCTCAATCCTCAAGAAGTATCGATCCCAGATGCTTATCCAATCCTCCATTCTCTCTACTAGTGCCTTCCACTAGAGATGTGGATATTAGTCCTGGCATAGTGCATGACACATGGAGAATACAGTGTCCATCATCACTCCCTCTCAACCAGGGAGACATAACTACAATCCTTAGTTGGTCTCATACTTCATTAATACATCAGCTACGTGTTCCTCTGTGGAGATAGTTGTAGTTGTAGGGCTCCTTTCTCGCATTATATCATTCTGAGCTTCGACCTTTCTGGATGTCAAACAATTTATGAAGCTAAATTATTTCATATTTTATCTTCATGACATGGATTCTTAGCTCCTAACATCATCACAACATATCAAACTTTGACCTTTTTGGATCTTATCAAACAACTTTATCATAAAATGGTTCTTATGTCATCCTCAAGGATCCAAACTTCCTCACAATTGCTAGCACATGCCTTGTATTCTTCATAACAAAATTCAGCCTCATATTATTCCAAGAGTCATATCATCTTTCCAATATCAGTTTTTCCCTCATGCTTATTCAAGCCATCAATAGTGTTATCCACACAATCCATGTGTTTCATAATCAAACCAAGAAGTTGTAGGTCCAATAAATTATCTTAATTTTATCTTTCTAGACTCTGCATATACTTTTGCAACATGTCTTTCCAGGGAGCCAAATCATATCTGAAACAAATCATCAATATTGGATTTTCCAACTATAATGACCTCAAGTCAAGGTGTGAGATTATTTATGTCAAATTTTGCTACTTGATCCTCTAAGGTCAATATTCCTTTGCATAGCCTATCTCATATTGCAACATATTTTTTGCTTCATGATCTTCATCTTTCAATCATCAAATGTGAATGAGCTAATCAACAAGATTTAGTATCGTATTTATTAGGGTATTTATAGCTCCCTCTTTCCATTTGAGGTTACTAAAATTTTTACCATCTAATAGTATTCTTTTGATGGATACATCAAACTGCTCCTTCCTTCACAGACTTCATGTTATGCCATGTTCCTACAATTATTTCATCTACTTAGTCAAGCATTAGATGTGTTGGATACCTATTCCTCTAAGGGTTGGTGTGGAAGTTGAACAATCAAAGGGAGTCCAAGAGACCACTTGGAATATGAAACCAAGGGCCAGTCTAATATATTATAAATATGTATCATTGTGAACAATATTGCATTAAATGATTATCCTTCATTTTTGGTCTTCGTCATGGTGATGTTTACCATGGTATCAGAGCTGGATGGTCAGACTTGGTGTTAGGTCCCTATAATATTAGTGTATGCCCTTATTATTGTCATTGTACCCCCTATTGTTATTATTGTGCCCTTACATTATTATTGTTATGTCAGCTCTGATTATATTGTGACCCCTTAAACTCCTATATATAGAAAGGAGGTCTTTTCATTTATATCATCCAAGAATTGTTCATTTTATATAATGTAAAGGAGTTTTCCCCCTCAAAGAGGCTACTTTTGAAGTTGTTTATCTATCTCTTTCTTCTATTTTGTGAGCTGGTTGCATAATAATTGGTATCAGAGGTTTAGATTCTAGGGTTTCATTGCTTCAAACAGGTCATCGTGGAATTGTTGCTATAACTTTTTTTTCGACGAAGCTTCAGAAGTTGAAATTAAAACCCATTTGAGACAAAATCGTGATGAACCTCATGACTAAATTTCAGATCTTGTATCACTATATTGTTAGAGATATGAATTGAGTAAGTTAAGGTTTTTGCAGGCTCCTGAATTTGATCTCAAATAGATCACCTTGGAAAAATCATCATAAATTTTTCTCTGAGAATCGGATTCAAATTTCGTAAAAATTTAAAGAAATAGAAAGGATTTTCGTTTGTTGGGTATCATTTTCAGAGCTGAAGGTCGAAACAGTGACACGTGGCACATCATAGAAGTTTGTTCTACTGAACCAATCTATAATTAGGTCATTGTGGGAGATTGGGCATAACTCTTCTTCGAGAATCCAATCATGATCAGACTTGTGGGGTTCGAAAGAAGACTCAGAGGGATATCACAGGAAAAAATTGCAGAACTTGGAGATACAAAATTATAGAGTTAAGGTTGTTTCAAGATCGAGCTCATACCAAAAAAAATAAAATAAAAAAATTGTGTAGTTTTTTTTTTTTTTTAATTTGCATAAGTTTTGTTTGAGAAGGTAGTTTGAAGTGATTCAAAGGGCGTTGTGAAGTGTAATTATTATTAATTGATGACCTGAAGAAAGAAAATGGAAACACCTAGTAAGAAACCTAAAATATCTACTATGACACATGAAGAAGAGGAAGAAATGCAAAATGATATATCAAAATTACAAGACCAAGTGCAACAAATTTCGCTCTCACAAAAAGTAACTGAAGCTAAAATGGATGGAATGAAAGCTAAGATGGATGGTACAGAAGCAAAACTTAAAGGCATCATGGAATATTTGAAGATAGATTTGACAAAGTTTCTACAATAAATGCTTACTAATGGCGAAAGGGCAGTAAAGGAAACTCATGATGAGAAAAAAGAAATGTTAGTCATGATTTCATGGAATATAACGTTGGATTGAAGACCCACCATGTTCCAAAGATCAATAGGAGGAAGTTTGATGGAAAGGATATCGTAACATGGATACTACATATGGAGCAATATTTCGATCTCCATAAGGTGTAAAACACAAAAAAGGTACGCATTGCAACTTTATATTTGGAACCTGATCAGTTTGTATGGTATCGATGAATTTTCTCTCGTAAAAAAATTGTCACTAGGGAAATTTTTACGGAATAAATGATAGCACATTATAATGATACAAAAAGAAACACCTTTTTTAGCCAATTGATAAATCTCAAACTAAAGGGTTCAATGGTGGAGCACATTGAGGACTTCCAAAAATTGAATATAAGGGTAAAAGATATTCCAGAGGAGCATAGGATTGATTTGTTCATAGGGACTTTAAAGGATAACATATAACATGAGGTTCACCTTTAGGAACCTGATTCATTGGAGAAGGCATTCAGGTTGGCAAGAAATATTGAAAGCAAAATTATGGCAACAAGGAAGCCTACCACTCACAACTATAAAAATGGAAGTGTTGTTGCCCCTAGCTTTTCACAACCTACAAGGTTGACACCACAATTGTTGGAAGAAAAAAGAGAAAAAGGGCTTTGTTACAGTTGTGATAGAAAATACATTAAACGTCATAAGTGTGCTAAGAAGAAATTATTTTACATAGATTATGAACTGGAGGAAGAAAAGGAACAAGAAACATCAAAAGAACATGATACACACCATGAACAAACCATAGATAAAGAAGAAATGAATCCGACCATATCTTGTAATGCATTGACCGGAATTACCACTCCTCAAACTATCAAGATAGAAGGAAATATCAAGAAGATAAAGGTAATAGTGTTTATTGATTCAGGCAGTACCAATAATTTTATTCATTGTAAGATAGCCAAGGAATTAAATTTCTTCCTATATCTAGCACCAAAGTGTGAAGTGATGGTTGCAAATGGAGGAAACATAAATTTCTCTGGAAAGTGCCATAATACCAAGCTATCCATGGGAGAATATGTGTTGAATAGCCCAATGCTTTCCATTGCAATGGGTGGTGTTGATGTTGTACTAGGAGTCCAATGGCTACAATCTTTGGGTATGATAGCCTTTAATTTTCAAGAACTTTTCTTGAATTTTTTTTTGGAAGGAAAGGGAAGTTGAATTAAGGGGTGTCGCAGGGAAATTAAGAAAGATAGTCAGCTCTAACTGCATGTAAAATATTCTAAATAAAGAACAACGAGGCGCAATTTCACAATTATGCTCGCTAGAGGTTCCCATATTGGAATCATCTATTTCTCCAGATCTCCAAAAGGTCTTGGACAACCATTCCAGTGTATATGAGACTCCCAAATGCCTCCCACCTATTCGTGATCATGATCATGCTGTTCATTTGATTCCAAGAAGTGTTCTTCCAAACATCAGGCCTTACAGATATCCCTATTCCCAAAAGAGTGAAATTGAACGTATGGTTGTAGAAATTCCAGAGACTAGTATAATTCAAGCTAGTCAAAGTTCTTTCTCTGCTCTAGTAGTATTGGTGCACAAGAAGGATAGATCATGGTGCATGTGTGTGGATTATAGGGAGATCAACAAGCTCACTATTAAAGATAAATTTCCCATTCCTATCATTGATGAACTGCATGGAGAAATTTACTTCACCAAGTTGGACCTTCATTTAGGATATCATCAAATCAGAATGAAGACTGAAGACATTCTGAAAACAACATTTAGAACTCATGAGGGTCATTATGAATTTTTGGTCATGCCTTTTGCCCTTAGCAATGCACCTTCTACATTTCAAGGTTTGATGAATTCCATTTTCAAACCCTTCCTTAGAAAATTTGTTTTAGTATTTTTTGATGATATACTAATCTACATCAAGTCTTGGAAGGATCATGTTCAACATGTTGACAGAGTGCTCAAACTATTGGAGGAGAAACAATTATATGCAAAAACCGCAAAATGTTTCTTTGGAGTACACGAGGTGGAATATTGGGTCATATTGTATCTCATGAAGGTCTTAAGGTAGACCCTAGAAAAATTAAAGCCATTAAGGAATGGAAAATCCCCACATCCATAAAGCATCTACAAGGATTTCTCGGGTTGATAGGGTATTATCTCAAGTTTGTTAAGAATTATGGGAGCACCTCTAACAACATTACTAAGGAAATATGCATTTTCTTGGACTCGAGAAGTAATGAAGGCCTTTGAACATCTTAAAGTGGCAATGTTCCAAGCATTGGTCTTAGCTACGCTAGACCTCAAAAAAACCTTTATTGTGGAATGTGATGCCTCAGGAAATGGAATTGGTGTTGTTTTAATGCAAGAAGAAAGACCCATTTATTTTGAAAGTCATCCAATCAAAGGAAACTATTTACACAAAGCTATTTATGAGAAGGAAATGTTGTAAATACTACATGCGCTTAAGAAATGGCGACCTTACTAATAGGAAGACACTTCAAGGTAAAAACAGATCATGGTAGTCTTAAATACTTTTTAGAACAAAGATTATCTTTAGAAGAGCAACAAAAATGGGTCACGAAGATGTTGGGTTATGACATTTAAATCATATACAAAAAAGGGAAGCAAAATTTTGTTGCAGATGCACTCTCAAGAAAGGATGAGGATGTGGAAGCATGGCTTTGTGCCATTTCTATTATCCAACTAGATTGGATAAACGAAGAAAGGGATGATTGGAAGAATGATGAAGAAATGTGGGAACTCATTCAAAAGTTGCAGCAATATCCTAGTACATCTAATAAATTTAGCTGGAAAAGTGATTCATGATGGTACAAAGTTCGCTTATAACTCTGTAAGAATTCTCAACTCAAACAAAAGATTCTTCTGGAATTGCACACCTCTCCCTTAGGAGGGCATTCAGGATTTTAAAAAACATACCACAGGGTTAAGAAGGAATTTTTTTGGGATGGCCTTAAATGTGATTCAAAAGTTTGTGGTGGATTGTTTGGTTTTCCAATAAAATAAAGTTGAGACAATTAAAACCCCAGGTCTACTAAAACCTTTATCCATTCCAAGTCAACGCTGGGAGGAGGTTTCAATGGATTTTATCACAGGTTTACCTAACTCCGAAGGAAAGAGTGTCATCATGGCGGTAGTTGATAGACTTACCAAGTATGCACACTTTTGTGCATTATCTTATCCATTTAAAGCCAGTATAGTTGCTACTGCATTTATGGAAACAATTCAAAATCTACATGGAAACCCATAGATTATTGTAAGTGACAGAGATCCTATTTTCACTGGAAATTTTTGGACAAAATTATTTTCTTGTATGGGTACTCAGTTAGCTCATAGCTAATCTTATTATCCTCAATATAATGGGAAAATTGAGTGAACAAATGTTTGGAAGGATATCTTCGTTGCTTTGTATCTAATAAACAAACACAATGGGTCAAATGGTTGCCTCTGGCTGAATGATGGTATATAACTTCCTTTCATACTACAAAAAAATGACCCCATTTATGGCACTTTATGGACATCATCCACCATCCATCACATCATATTTAAGAGAAAATTCTAAGGTTCAAGTAGTGGAAGATCACATCGAGCGTCAACAAAAAGTTCTCCAACTCTTAAAGGATAACCTCACTTTGGCGCATAATAGAATGAAACAATAGGCATATCAACATCGCAGCGAAAGAAGTTTTGATGTAGTTGACTAGGTATTTCTACGACTACAACCATACAAACAAATGTCCTCAAGCAAGCTAAGAAGGATAATAAATTATCACCAAAGTATTATGGTTTGTACAAGGTGTTGCAAAAGATTAGTACTATGGCATACAAATTGGAACTTCCTACATCTTCCCAAGTGCACCTAGTTTTCCATGTTTCATGCTTAAAAAAAGTTATACGTGACAAGCTCCCAGTTCAAACAATATTGCTAGAACTTGACGAGGAATGAAAAATCATATTGGAACCTGAAGCAGTCACAGAAACAAGAACTCAATAGCTACGAAATCGATCAATTTCAGAGTATCTTATCAAGTGGAAGAACTTACCTGCTGAAGATTCCACATGGGAGGATGAAAATTTTATACATAAGCATCTAGAACTACTCAAGTGTTGAGGACAACACGTTTTTGAAGGAGAGGGGCATGTTAGGTCCCTATAATACTAGTGTATTCCCTTATTATTATTTTCATTGTAACCCTTATTTTTATTGTTGTGCCCATGTTGTCCCCATATTGTTATTATTGTGCCCCATAAAATCCCACTATTGTTATTGTTGTGCCCTTACATTATTATTTTTATATTGGATCTGATTATATTGTGACCCCTTAGACTCCTATACATTATTATACAGAATTTATACTTACAGATAAGTACATCTTCCCTAAGTGGGTAGTTACACTTAGAACAATAGAAGGAAAGTTGTTTAACATTTTCCTACAATAGATAGATAAGATAAAGGAACCTACTAGTGCTCCTTTGCTTCCTTTGATATCCTTTGTATTTCTCCCGACGCTCCCACTCAAACTGAATTCGCTCAATTGGTACCTGCCAATCATAAACAAAATACAACAACAATCAAAGCATATGATGTATCTACTATAAAAAAATGGAATTGACAACATTTGAACATACATTCATCATAGATATAGACAAGAATATGGGAAAAGGAACAAACAACTGTATTGATTGTAGAAGGAGAAGTTACACCCAATGCGGTTCGATCCTGTGTCACTCAGCCAGCTTAGTCCAAACCATCATCACACCAATGGCACATCAATCCAACAATGTAACATTACTTGACAATGATTTCAAGTCTCAAACCAACAGTTTTCACTACAGTATTCAAATTCCAGCCCCTTGATCACTATTATGAGTGGTCAATTTATAGGGAAATGCAAGTGGTTTTGTCATAAATTGGGCTTTGAATGGTTTTCCATAATTGGAGTTAGTTTCCATGGAGAAAGGGATGAGAGGATAGAGGATTGAATGACCCATAGCCTATCCAAAAACGAGCTCATAGGATGAGATAAGAGCTGGGCATCCTTCTAGATTGCTCTAGAATCAAGGAATATTCCCAGAATCCTATGCCAATTTTGCTCATTCTTTCCCAACGCAGGTATAAGTGGGCCTAAGTGCACTACAGTGTAGGTTTGAATGGGCCTACTTGTTATGCAGCATAGTTTCCCCTGACCAAGGCTACCCTAGTGTCCCAAGGAGGCATTTTAGCAGGGTTTCAAGCTAGGAAAGTTTCATGGATGAAAGCATTCAATTTGATGACTTGTCTAGGGAATGTAGCAACTGAATTAGAGTTTTATGAGCCCTAATTGTAATGATTTTATCATCAGGGGTGATGTGCCCAAATAGACCTGTAACGTATATATAAAGGAGATCTTGTCATTTGTGCCATCAAATAATTGTTCATTTTATGTCGTTGATTTATCTCTTTATTCTATTTTGTGAGATGGTTGCATAACACCTACCCCTCTACCACTTAGATTTTCCATTCTAAAACCTTTGTTAGTTATATTTGAGCTGGGTTCTCTCCTTACAACCTTCCATCTCTGCCCATTCTCCTGAAATAACAAAAAAATGGGTGTTCTACCTCATATTCAGATATGTCACCTATCTTTGCACCTCGTTAAACCTATTAGTGAGCAGAGAGATGGTTATTTCTCAGATTCTGAGTCACATCATCTAAACTCTCCATTCAAATTGCACATTCTTTTGTGAAGTCATCAAGGTAGGGTCATTCGTGTGGAGCCCGAATATAAAAAAAATCTTTTGTATGAGGACTGTAGACTCTATCATCGAAGGAAGCGCATCCAATAACCAATATATCTCCACTTCATGTGTCCTCATCCCTTACATCAACCTCGAAAATGTTGTGATGCAATCTGGTGTTCTACTTGGGATTGTTGGCGTTGATTCTTGAATAGTACTTTTAGAGCCACAATATACTTTCTCCTCTTCTCTTACAAAACATTGAATATACGTTGTTTAGTATTGGTGTGGTTGCTGGGATTCGAAATTTGTGTGCTATTCCATTTAACTATGTAATGAAGATAGAAAGGGAGAGAAAGTAATGAAATAAATTGCAGCCAAAAATCATGAAAAGAGCATGGAAATCGAGTAAAATGGTTGGTAAAGCTGATATTTTATGGAGATGGGTAGATAAATAAGTGACTTTTGCATATGGGTTCTCACCCTCACTGCTAAAGGTTTTATCCCCACAACAGTACATTGGAGGTCCCGGTTCGAGTTCGAATGTGATCCCGTTGGGTTTGAGAGATAGCATGTACATTGGTCCAAGAATACAAGTATGTACACTGGTCAAAACTCTGGTGCGTTGGTAACTAAAGCTACCCGTTGTCAATTAAAATTGTGAGTTCAAGACCATTGCTTATGGTAGTGCTCTATTCTAGTATGTGCCTTGGTGGAATGGAGACCATGAATTTTAATTGTGATACTTATGTTCGTGTATGGTGCTCTCCATAAGGTGCATTTTTTAGATCCTTGTGTTGAATAATTTATGCCTTTGCCTTGCATTGGTTTTTGGAGTATTGTTAAGGGTTGTTCCACTTATATATGTCGTGAACCTTTGATGAGAGATTATATGTGTGTTGAGTTATTTCAGAAGATCGTGTTCTCCCTATGCTGAATGTGTTGAATGGTGCGTAACACTTAGACTCCTGCATATGGTGTATTCCCTGTTGTTTTAATTTTAGTATTGTGTTGAATAGTTTTTAAAGACTGTGTAATGGAATGGTCCCTTTGTGCATTGAAATTTTTGAGGGGTGCATTTGGTAATGGTATTCAGTTTTGAGAGGTATCGTTGGAACCAACGTTAAATCACCGTGAAGTCTATTTGTGAAGGGTTGTGCATTGGTATGTGTGTTAACATGTTCTTTGAAGGCCGATATACATTGGATTTTTTTATGAGCTAGATTTTATTATGTGAGTTGGTGAGTGTATAGTGTGATATGCACATATACTATACAAGTCATGCTCCATTGTCTCTTGGAGAATGTGTTGAGGTTTTATGAGGGCCAAGAACCATTCCTTTCATATGTTGTTTTAAAAGGTCGTACTTCATAAGTGTGATGGCTCATATATGCATACATGCATGGTGAGTGTGTTGAATATATTTTTAAAAAGGCCATGTATGGTGAAGGTTGGCTCCTTTTAAAAGCCATGAAAAGGGTTGGTTAAAATGAGTTGTAATGAATATGTTTGATATGAAAATATGGTATGGTATGTGATATGATATATGGCATTGATATATGTTATGTGATGTATTCCATATGGTATATGGAGGTATATTGAGAGCCTACATCCTTTGTTGAATATTTTTTTGAAGACAAAGCTGTATGCCAATCAATTATTTTGCAGTGGAATTATTATGAAATGGATTGAATGGGTAATGTATTAGAATCATTGCATACTCTAATTCATTCTATTGTTTAAAATACTGTAGAAATTCAACTTTCACTTTCTAAGGCCTGCTTTTGCACATTTTGTATTACAGCTCCCTTCTTGGACTCATACATACCCCTTCGGATTTAAGGGGGGAATGTTGGACACCTAATCCTCTAAGGGTTCGTGTGGAAGTTGAACAGTCAAAGGGAGTCCAAGAGACCACTTGGAATATGAAACCAAGGGTCACTCCAATGTATTATAAATATGTATCATTGTGAATAATAATGCATTAAATGCTTATCCTTCATATTTGTTCTTCGCCACAGTGATGTTGAACAAGACAGAACTAGCCTTGACCTATAACCTTTGTTAGAAGAATTATGAAAGAACATGGAGACAGAACATAAAGACAATAGCATTAGTAATAAACAATAAGATGTTAAATACTTATCTCTGGAGGAAGGTTGAATCCCTCTTAATCTTGGACCCTTTTTCATCAAACCTTGTCTTCACATCAACATGATATAATACCTGTCATTCTTAAGAACTAGGTTCCTTTTTCTTTCACAATGGAAACAATCAGTTAGGGTTTTTATTTCTAGGGTTTCTCCTTTTATTCCATACTTTGCTAGGGTTTACAAACCCTAGATGCCAAGACCTATCACTTACAAATTATAGAGTTCTACAACCACACAAGAGAGTTAGTTGCAAAACCCTAGATTTTTAAGGTCTTCAAGATCTATCATGATAAGAATTGCAAATTCTATGCAAACCCTAGAAACTTCATAGTCATAAAGACTTGTCATCCAAGCATTGCAAAAATTTACTAGCATATTGCAAACCCTAATGATATTGTTTGACATGCCTTTTATCCATTTAATTATATTACAAGACCTAGTCTTCATACGCATATCATCAAACTCTTTCATGTCATTGTTTTGAATATTTATGTAAACCCTTTTTCATGATCGTCGTCATGACCTAGTAAATGAAATGTACACAAAAATAGTGCATACCTTACCTTACCCCTTCTTTGTAGAGATCTAGTACTTAGTCTTACCTTCAATTGTCAATAATATTTTGTTGAGTTGCTAGCTTCGTCATCAATTGATATGTATTGACTTCATCCAAGATTGATTCTTATATTTGTAACATAGGGATGAACTTCATAATTCTTTTGGTCCATCAATGATACTTTAAGTTCTTTCTAAACATGTCATCTTCATGATAAAATTCAGCCTCCTTATCTGTATAGATAAGCAGTCTCAATATTGTTTCTTGTCACATTCCATAATTCGTCATTGTTATGTCATACATATATATTTGTGAGAACCTTTTGTCATTATCCTTGTTATATATTGAAGTCATTGTCTTGCTACGGCTACTACCAAACTCCATTGGATCACAGTCATCATAGCCATAAAACTTGGTTATCATAAGAGTTTCTATTATACATGACTTGCTAGAATTTCTATATATCTCTGTTCTATAATTAAGTCATGTTAACATTCTTATATTAATCACTGTCTAAAGGTTATTGCCCATACTTCAAATGCATGTTATAGAGACAAATGAAAGATTCAAAGAATGCAAGTTATGTAATGTCATCGATCCTCAGTGCCACATTGTAGTATGATATCTTTGTAATGTAAGAGTGTGTAACAACCCTATGTTAAAATTCCATGTAATAAATGGGCATTATAAAGGCAAAATCAAACCAAGGTCACGGGACATGTATTCCAAGTTGAATGAGGAAAAACATTACATTAGGAATCACTTTCAGTTAATTATTTATTTGTTGGCTATGGAAATTGGCATTGGCATTGGCAAGATGCAAAGGCAATAAATGGAAATTTAATACAAGAAATAAAGGAAAATAAAAGAAAAGGAAGATGAAGAGGCAAGAAAATGCATGCAAGGGAAAATGAAGCAAAAGGAAAAGAAAAGAAATTGGGAGAGACATCATTCTAGCTTTTTCCATTTTTGGAAAAGAGCAAGAGAGAGACTATAGGAAGAGGAGAGCAAAGGAGAGAGAACTTGGAAAACACTTGGACACAAGCAAGAAATAAGCAAGGAAAGCAAGGAGCACAAGAGGAAGATTGGGAACGACAACCAACAGGAGGATTTTTGCAGGTAACAGTGTGCATATGTGATTTATCATGTTGGGATTCAAATGCGTGGTTCATGAGTTGGATGATTGGTACTTTTCTATCATTGGAATGGAGATTTACCGGGATTGACAGTGATGTACAACCTTGCCTATGCCAATTCCTAGATAGCCATGATGTAGTGGGTTCCTTGTTTGGTTAAGCTTTGGATTGTCGATACATTTTTATTTGGTTTGAGGTGATCTCGGGAAAATCCCAAGGGTTGAGAGTGGATATGTTTTTCTCCAGGAAGCTCTTGACATGTGGGTGGAGAGAGGAAAATTCCTCTGGGTATGGTGAAGAAATTTTAAGGCATCCATGCTTGTATTTGTATGGTGATTTCTAGACTAGTTTAGGTTAAATCACAATGCCTTGAGGGTGGAGGTGGTTTAACCTCTACATTCCCTATTTGGTTATGTTTTGGTTTATCCCATGTGATCCCACATTCATGCTTGGAATATGGCATAGGGGTGATTGGATAAAAGAAAGATTTGGTTCAACCCAATCTATAGTCAGGTGGTACGTGGAAATCCATGACTTTGTTGGCACTATGCATATGTTATTATGTGTTATTTTTTATTGAGGTCAATGAGCACAAGTTATGGTTTAACGTGTGATTTTATGTCTGGCTTTTCATGGTATCATTCTGGTTAAATTTTGGTTATATGCATGGTATATTTCTATTAAATGATGTGCTCTTGTTATTGATATTGTTTGTGTTTTGAGAAGTTATTGAATACGTTATATGAATGCATGAGCTAATAAGTGTTTGTTGCAGCTAGCTTGAGAGGGAAGTAAGCCTTCTTGATGATTATTTGATGAAACTACGGAAATAGTGAACAAATATGCATTCATGACCTACAGGTACCATGCTTACCAAGTGTGTTTATATAAATGATTGTTATGTGTTATGCAAGCTTTAGAAAGAATAAGACTTGCAAACAGAGCCTGAAGACTCATAGAGACTATTGAGAAGGTTCTGGAAAGTTATGGGAAGATTTGGGTAGTTGGCCTATAGGCTTGCCTAAAAATCTAGAAGAGAGTCTCTGGCCGCACTCTTGGAACTAGGAAATTTCGACTGTAGCCGCACTAAGGTTGATTTGTGTGTGTGGTTGGAACCCTATGGCCACAATGACTGACTTTTGTGCATGCAGCTAGGATGTAAACTTTGTCAAGTGTAGGAATTTATAGGGTAAGTTCCTCAGATAGAACACCAAAGGACACTGCTCACAAACAGATCATAGATCAATACACCAATATTCTTGACGTGGTTAAAACCATCAAAGAGGGAAACAATCCACGGCCTGAGCCAACGCGACCACTTCAGGCAATTTATTAATAAAAGAATGAAAATTTACATAAGCTTGTCTCATGAACAGTTAACCTACAAATGACCCTCCATGTTCTTTAAATAGAGATCATGGACCAATTGGGTGTTAAGCCACGGATCAAGTGTCGGTAATACCGAGGAGAGAATCAACCGTCGGATCACTACATATCATGACCGTTAGATTGTAAGTTACAAAAGTACATAGTAAATAAACACACGTTACCTAACTCTACACTAGACCAAGTTATACTTAACTATTTCCTATGTGTCGGAATATCCTAACATCCCCCCTTAAGAACAACTTGGGATAGGATTGAAGGATGTACAAATATGACAAAATAGGAGAAGGAAGGAGGCATTAGAGCCTATCCCCCCTTAGTGACAACTTCCTGAACTCCAACCATAAATCGAAGTTTAGTAAACTTCGCCTCTGTGAGAGCCTTTGTAAAGATGTCTGCAACTTGATCATCTGTTGAACAATATTGTACTTCAAGAACATGGTCATGAATGAGATTTCTGATGAAGTGCATGTGCATTTTAATGTGTTTTTTGTGCTGATGTTGGACTAGATCTTTGCATAGTTGAATGGCACTTTGATTATCACACCAAAGTGTAGTCGGATGTTGCTGCTAAAAGCCAAACTCTGAAAGGATCTGAAGAAGCCACAGGGCTTTCTTACTAGCTTCTACGGCACCACGATACTCTACTTCTGTTGAAGAAAGGGAAATGGCACTTTGTTTCTTGCAAGCCCATGTAATAGGTCCTGAACCAAGAGTGAACACATAACCTGCAGTAGACTTCCGATCATCAGGGTCACTAGCCCAATCAGAATCAGTGAAACCAACCAATAGAGGAGATGCTTCTGCACTGTAATGAATTCCAAACTGAACTGTACCTTGAACATAATGAAGTATTCGTTTAGCTGCTTTCTAATGACTTTCATGTGGGTTTTGCATAAACCGAGCAATAAGGCCAACAACAAAGGAAATGTCAGGATGAGTATGAGTTAGATACAACAGTTTTTCTACAAGTTGATGGTATAAGGTAGCATTAACTTCAGGGGAAGTACAAGTGACTGAAAGTTTGGCTCTAGATTGAAAGGGATAAGGGGTTGGCTTACAGCCTTCCATGTGAAAATGGTGTAGAAGATCATAGGCATACTTGGAATGGGAAAGGAAAATACCTTCCTTAGATTGCAAGACATGAAGACTAAGAAAATAATTCAAGTGTCCTAAGTCTGTCATTTCAAACTTCTTTTTAAGGCTGGACTTCACATGGTTTATAAGGTTGGGATCACTACCAGTAAGGATAAGATCATCAACATAAAGAACAAGAATGATAAGAGACTTTCCCACTTTCTTCGTGTAGACAATATTGTCAGAATGACACCTAGAAAA
Organism: Pinus tabuliformis; assembly: GCA_031772625.1. Classification (NCBI taxonomy): domain Eukaryota; kingdom Viridiplantae; phylum Streptophyta; class Pinopsida; order Pinales; family Pinaceae; genus Pinus; species Pinus tabuliformis. The sequence goes on from CM062813.1 coordinate 120,538,433, forward strand.
GCTAGTTTCTAAAAGAAAACTATCCATTTGGGCATACCAAGCCCGAGGGGTTTGCTTGAGACCATAAAGGGATTTCTTAGGCTGACATGCAAGGCTGGAGTCTGTTTGTATAAAGCCAATATGTTGTTCCATATAGATTTCTTCATGCAAGTCCCCATGCAAGAAGGAAGATTTAACATCCATCTGATGGACTTCCCATTTGAAAGAGGCAGCAAGGGAAAGAACAAGGCGGATAGAGTTCATTTTGGCAATAGGGGAGAAGTTTTCAGTATAGTCAGTGCCTTCAACCTGTGAAAAACCCTTAGCAATGAGACGAGCTTTATGTTTATCAACTTTTCCATCTGGTCCATACTTGGTTCTGTTACCCATTTGCATCTAACAAGTTTTCGTCCCTTCGGAAGAGGAACAAGATCCCATGTATCATTTGCCAATAATGAACGATATCTTCATTCATAGCTGCATCCCAATCTAGATGGCTTGAAGCTTCTGCAAAGGTGTCAGGATCATAATTCGCTGAAGCTTGAGCCAGTAAAGAAGAGGCTCTATCGAACTAAGAACGTGTACGTCGTTGATCTGTAGGATCACTGGCAAGAGTACCTGTGCATCTTGAGTAGCACGAACCCATTTTGGAAGCTGAGGAGCCTGTTAGATACCTATACCAATAGGTTTCATATTTCATGATTGGCAAAGAAAGTTCCAAATATGCTCTGCTTTGGTGATGCAAAGATCCCATATTTCCAAGGGAATGCAATATGTGTACATAGCTTGATGTTAACTGAATTTGGATGGATGGTCCAACAGCCTAATCTGGATCATGCCATGTTTCAATTTTCTGTTGTATATTAGAGAAAGAAATCTGTCCAAACAGTCCAATCCTGGCAGATAAAATAGTTAGGTAGAGAATGGAGGTTCCCAACTGTTTAATCTGGGGCCTTGGAAGCAATAAGGCTACCCTTAGATAGAAAAATCAAAAGAAAAACGCCAAAGGAAAAGAAAAGGCACATAAGGGTTTGCAAGTCTAAGTGCACCCTCCTTGGAGTAACAAAAAATGGTAGGCAGTAGATGGGTAGGTAGATGGGGCTGCAGAAGCATGATTCATTTGTCACTGGCTCAAGCAAAGGAAAAACATGGTGCCAGTGCAGGTCTCTTATTCAGCAGTTTTGCAACAGTACAATGAAGCATGTCTAACTCCCTGATTACCCCCCATTATACTCATTACTAACATCCCAATATTACCTATGTTCATGAAAGAAGTCAAAGTCTTTTGTTGGTTCTTGTTTCTTTAAAAGCCACATTTCTTGTGTAAAATTCTTTTCATTTTGATCTACTTCCTGAACTAAGTTGATTCCATATAAAAACTTAGTGTCTTTCCCCCTTCATCCACCTCTTCCACTCATATTAACTCCTAATTCCCTATTTATTTAACTCCCTATACTCCCTTTTCCCTATTATTAGGATAATCCTATAGACAAATCCCAAATATGTACATATTCCCTCCCCCTTGGCATTATAGCCATATGCTTGAATATTGGAAAATCATGCAGGAATAAAGTCTGCTTGCATGTGGTTGTATAAAGTCAGGGATTAAATTGACCTCTGGTCAGTTTGATAACCTAAGCTACACCCCTTTTCCCTTTACAAACCTTTGAAATCATTTACCCACTCTATTTGCAAAAAAGCCTTGTAAAAAACCCACCTTTACCCCTTATCCTAAGTTTGCTGTAATGCGCATTTCAAACACCAAAAGCACCAAATAAACCCATTTTTCCTTTTATCCAAAGTTTGGATGTATAGCGCGCTTTACACCGAAATACATTGAAAAAACGCATATTCCTTTGGTCTTCAAAGTACCGCCCGGGCGCGCGTTTCAAAAAATATATTAAAATATTCCTCGCCTGCTGCCGTATTGTCCCGCCACCTTTTCGACTCGTCGACCGTCGGATCTGGGCTTTCCCATCCGACGATCCTCATCCATATCGGGTCGGCCCCGACGACCGAACGTTACCTCTCGAGAAACTGTCAGGGGGTGACGTCAGGCCTCCGCCACGCGTCGCCACCAAATCTTATCGGGCCGCCCTCTGACAATACCGCGACCGTATCCAGAGCGGTCCGAGCAAACCGCTTACCGCTTATTGTTTACCGCTTATCCCGTCGCGTCCTCGTCATCGCTACGTCACGCCCACGTCATAACCACTCAGCACCGTGTCAGCGTCCGGCCCGCCACTGCTCCGACCTGTCTGCCACCTCACCAGTCCCCGTGGACCACTCACAGGCCGCCACGTCACCCTTCCGTACCTGACCCCACCTGATGACGTCATGCTGACGTCATCCAGAAAAAGTGCCAATAACCCAAAAAGTCCATATTTTCGCCAAAAATCGCGGTTTTTGTCACTTTTGGCCAAAGAACTATTGCTCCGGTTTGCATGCAAAATACGATCTTTTCGCCATCAACCTGCGGAATTCAACTTAAAGGCCGTGGGCGCTTCCAATCCACCTGCATTATAACCATTGCCAGTAATTCACCAGGTATTTATCCGAGTTTCCCATCCGTGCCTGGTTTTGAGTATAATTTACCAAGCAAGCATAAAAAGAGTCAAAATCACTGTAATTACCAGCAATTCTCCACTGACCGGCATCCATTTTCAGTTATAGGGTCGAAATTCACCTACACAGTCCACATTTAGCCAAGTTTTCATTAAAATTACAGTCAGTCCGCGCATTCGTGGACTTGAAACCTGAGCTGCACTAATTCACCGGGAAAACAGCGTTACTAGTCCCAGCATTTGCTCATTCAAACTCTGTTCGGAGCATTTCAAACTGTTCTCACCACAATTTACCCAGTTCTTTCCTTGCAAATTGCCTCACTCTTGCAGAATACCCCTTTGTGTTGCTCTATCTGGTAGAACAAGTCCTAGTACAAATTCAGAATCCTAATTAACCATGGAAACTCCAATAGCATTAAATATCCCACCTCTGAATGCCCCACATAGAGAGTTAGAGTGGAAGGCCCTGGGTGATACAGATTATCAGATGACAGAGACATTCTCAATGAATGCCAAATTTAACATTCATATGCTAAATGAGTTAAAGGCTCAACACCTCAGTGGAGCTGATATTTTAGGGATTTGGGACTCAAATTTGCCCATCTTTAACCTTCCTCAAGTCAATGTCCTTCCAGACTTGATCCATAGATGCTGTGAAAACTATGATCCGTGTCAAAGAGCCATTCTCAGTTCCAGAGGTTCAGTCTTGTTCCATATCACCCCTAAAGCCATAAATGAGATGCTGCACTTTCACACTGCAAAGCCACTAACTCCTCTCTCTATGATGGACTTATTAAAGAAGGGGGGCAAGCTGTCCAGTGCCCAGGTCATCAAGATTAATCAGTTATTTATTCAGCCAAGCTCTGAAGCTGTGAGAACACCTCCTATTGGAAATCCATATCTCAATGACTTGGGAAAAATGCTTGTGGACTTGATCAGTTATGTCCTTGGGTACAGGGGAATTGAGGATGTTGATGACACTATTATGGCCATGCTGTCCATATTTTCCCCTGGAAAGCCTCCCGCTGTGCATTATGATTATGCTACGTACATTGCCAATAAGATTCATGAGCAACTCATGAATCTGGAGAGGGAGAAGGTGTTCAGATACACCTCATACATCTATCATTTGTTCTTATTTTATCAACCTGACAGTTTCCCTATTCCTCTCAAGAAACTTGATGCCCAGGGAAACCCAAGGTCTGTAGTATTTTGGACCTCAGTTTTTCATCACACCTCCTGTTCACCATACACATACTGTGAATTCATAGACCTTTTTATCCATCCAGCTATGACCTTGTTATTTGGTGTCCCTCCTCCCAGGTTGACCGATGAGATGCAAAGAATACTCCATCTCTCAAAGGCCTACAGCATTGGTGATTGGTACTTTTACCAACACCATACAGTAATCAGAATATATGGTTGTGAGTTGGACCCTTATAGGCTGCCAAGATATGTCTCTATGAGACTCTTTGCCTTGGAGTATTTCAGGCTATTTGGAAATGCAGACTTGGTCCATTTCCACAGTAAAAACAAGAAGGTGCAACTAAAGGTCAGGAACCAGCTAGGCCCATTTCTTTACAATAAAAGGGAGGAGGGATGAAAGGAAGCAGATATGATCCTAGAGAGCCTCCAATTAGAAACCAGTTTCCGCTGGGTACCTTATGACCCTAATCATTTCATTTCTCTCAGGAGGGTAAAACATAAACTGGGTGGCTATGCTCACATCAGATTGCCTCACATTGAAAAATATGCCAATTTACTAAGTTGGAAAGAGGGCACTCTAGAAGAGGCAATCACTAGAGAGAAAATGCTACAAAGAGAGGCAAAGAACATTGAGAAAGAGGCTGACTTGGAAACTTGTGGGCAGGTTTCCTCCTCCTATCAAAGGCAACTTGGAGCAACTGCCTCATCTTCTACAGCCCAGGAGCAAGCAGCTAGAACTGTACATCAGGTGTCAAGCAAGGGCAAGGAAAAGCAGATGGAGTAGGAACAACCACCTCATACAAAAGAACAACAAAAAGAACAGCAAAAAGAAGAGCAGCCAATGAAGCAAGAACAAACAGTTGAGGCCCCAATGTCCACTGGGCAACAGACTCAAGAAACTGTGCCTCCTAGGCGGGAAACGACAGTGGAGGCCTCGGTGCTCCAAACTCCTCAGAATGAAGACAGAAACCGAAAGAGGGATAGAGAGCAAGAGACTCCCCTCACCACATCCACAACTCAAGGGGAGAAAAGGAAAAGGATAAATCCCTTTTCTGAAGAAGAGATGCCCATCAGACAATCATTGGGCATGGGCCCACAAAGCATGGAGGCATCTGCCAGTTCCTTCCAGCAGGAACAAGAAAGAATAATCGGAGGAGAGATCAGCTCCTCAAGTCAGCAAAGGAGAGCCGAAACATGCATCAAGCAACAATTCATTGACATAAAAAAGAGAAATGAGCCATTCAGGCTCCAGATCTATAATCAATTGCTGAAAATGGCCCCTACAAATCAACAGAGGCTTATGTCATCTTATGACATAAATGAGGGGAAAATGACCATGAGTCATTTCATGCCAACCATGCTGCAGCCACAGTCAGCTGCAGACTATATAAGGACCAACCTTGAGGTCCTTGCAAAAGACATCCACCCTATGGATCAAATAGAACTTTACAAGCAAACGGGTGAGATGGTGTATTATACACTTGCAGATAAGACCTTCTTGGCACTTAGGTTGGAAAATAGCCTGAACAATACAACCGCCCAACTTGAGTTGGAGAAGGCATCCTCTCAGGCCAAAGACAACAGGATAAGGTCTTTGGAGGATATAATCATAGAGCTTGGGCATGACCCAAAGGACCCTAAAGCTATAAAGGAGCTGCTAAAGATAAGAGATTCAGACATTGCAGCTCTAAGAAAGATGATAAAGATCCCAGCAACTCTTCACCCTCAAACAGAGGGGGTTGCCCAGCGAAGAAAGGACCAGGATGTATCAACATTGCTGGTAACACTGCATAAACAACTGGTCCAGATAGAGGAAAAATTGGTAGAAACAGAGGCTGCACTGCAGGCAGCCCTACAGAAGAAAGAAGGAGGCCAAACATTTCAGCCCCCTCCACAAGTAATCAACCTTGAGGAGTCCCCTCAAATTGTCATTCCTCCTACAGTGCAAACAGTTGAGACAGCTCCATCTACATCAGCACCCGCACCAACATCAGAGCAGGCTCCAAGCCTTGACATGCAGAAGCTGATGAATGAGATTCAAGCCCTAGAAGCCCAAATGGTAGAGCTAAATGAAGCCAAGGAGAATCTAGCTAAACTGAATGAAAAATATGACAAGTCTAAGCAAAATGTAGCCAAAAAAGGAAGAGAAATAAAGGCTCTCAAGGAGAAGATAAAGGAGCTGGAGAAAGAGCTCGCCCTTGACAAAGTGGTGGCTGAGGTCAAGACAGTTTTATGGGCCAACATTGGCCAATCAATAACAGATCAGTGGCAGTATATAGAGACTATTCATGAGCAAATGGAGCTCATAGGCAAAGCACACAGGGAATTCCAAAGAGTAAGAGCATCTCTAGGCAATATGCCTGAGATAGCCAATAGAATGATCAACGTTCTCAATAACCGCACAGGTCCTCAGCTGGCAGCAATGGGGATCCCCAATAGAATTGAAACCATCCTGCTGATAAAGAGGGTCCTCAGATTGAGAAGCCTGGTACAAACATTGGATAGAAGAAGCCAGGACATGCAAACAGAAGTAAACAAATTCATGGATAAGTTTGCAGCATTACAGAACGGAGGCCTTCCTGGCTTGCTGAATAGTGCAGGGAGGCTACTTTCACATGAAAATTATGCCAAAAGGGTGAATACTTTTGCTACCAATCAGATCACTGCAGGATCAAGTACCTCAGAGGAAACAGCGCCAGCATCTGGGCAAAGTCTCTATGACAGAGTAGAGAACTTATTCTTTATTATGAATGAGATCAAACATTCATTTGAAGTGCCTCCAAACTTCTACAAATATACAGAGGCAGATGAAACCTTAGATGCAATTTTGAGACATCAACTGCCTACACAGGAATGGTGGACCAAAATGATACAGTTGTTACTATAAACAAGAGGCTTTCACCAAGTTTTTGCATTAAAAACAAGTCATCGTGTTCAGACAGTAGACACATTTACTGTGACAGTAAAAGAGTGGACTGAGCCAGCTCAGCAAACCAATTCGGCCACTAAAGCAACACTGACAGCTACAAATGACATGGCCGAGAAAGCTACAGCATGACAAAGCCATAAAGACACATCATTCAGCATTAATGCAGAACGCTCAACCGACTCAGTGACCTCCAAAGGTCAAAAAGACTTCTGACAGAATTAAAGAGTATTCATTTTGTATTTAGAGCAGTAATAACTTCCTTATCTGCTATTTTGTAAAGTTGGTGAGCGCATTTATTTATCAAGTGACTCAGCGGTTCAGATATTTTTGTATAACCGATTGTATATATTCCCCCTCGCAGAAGCTTGCAGGGGTTGTTGATTTTCTCTTCAGGAGATACTATGCTGTAAATGTTCAGAGTTTTAATACAACAAAGCTGATGGAATTCCCAAAGTTCTGTGTTGTCTGATGCGTTTTGGTGTGCTTGCTGAATGCTACATGATTCCTGCGTATTTCATGGAACAATAAGTTTCTTTAACCTGTTCGTTATGTTTGTTATTTTCTTCATAATCCATTCATGTTCTGTTTCACAAGTTTAATGGCAAAGAAAAAGAATAGCTTCAGGATTTATTCATAGAATACCCTGAACTCAATCTAAGCTATTATGTATGTTTTCCTCAGTTATAGTTATAAGAGTGTAATTCTTAATTGCTGCACTTCCAAACTATACCTTTCATAGTGATTATCGTTCAGGAATTCAAACCTGCTTTTGGTCATCTCTTTCTCACATCACCAATTTAGTGGAAATTTCTTAATTGCCTTCCACTGGTTAAACATACTTCATCATTACAATTTCAAGTTTGTTTCATGAAATATTTAAATGGCCCTGTTGCTTCAATAATCACACTCAACAAATTCAAACAACCTGCAACCACAGACTCCATTGCCCAATGGTCTAAAACTATCTGAAGATATCACCTTTGGTACTGAAAGACATCATTCAACCAAAATTTTCAAACCAAACCCTCACCTCATATCTAGCCTAAGATCCTTAAGAACAAAGTTAAACAGTCAAAGAGAGAGCCCTCTCTGATTACAGGTTGGCTAGAACCTGTGATCCAAAGCTTGGTTAGTGGTTACCCCGGCCGTATTCCCTCAGGAGTCAAAGGGAACAACCTGGGTGTTAACATAAATGGCGACTCCACTGGGGACCTGGATAAACTTTGCAACCTCCTATCTGATTCTTAATGTTGTAGATAAAGCCTGAGTGACAGCCAGATAGCCTTAGAAACTGCCTCTGCTTTGCATTTGCAGGAGTATATAAAAGCTGCCTCAGTCAATCTTTATTTAGTATTAGGTTTCATATAGTTGTGCTATAATTGAGCAGTCCTTGTCAAAAGATCACTACCTCCTTAGAAATTCTCACAAAGAAAGTTATAGAAGCTGGCTCCTAAGAAGAAAACTCGTTACACAAGATCAAACCCAGATCCTGAGCCAGCACCTGAGTTTCAAAATCCAAACTTGATTGCAAGAATCCTCAAGAGACACAAATCAGAAGGGACTTTATCAGATTCAAGTTCTGAGGCGGGTCTCCAAACCGACATTCCTACCCCAGCTAAGGCTTCTCTACATCCTCATACAACTGGCCCACAATCTCCTAGCTCTTCATCCACTTCACAAGGTATCCTTTCAACCACTCCATCAACTGCACACAACCTTTTCATCCCACTTCCTCCACTTGTCCCATTCATCCCTGTTTTCCCTATTGTCCCACCAAACATGGCTAATAGATATGCCTCACTGCAGTTACCAGCCAATCCAGCTCCTATGTGTTGTGGGGAAAAGTATCCTATGCGGATGACCCTATCCCTACTCTAAAGGTGACAGTCTTTAGCAACAACTGAAAGTAAAGCTTTGATGTTTTCCTTTATGAAAGTATAGAGAGGGGGAAGAAATGATCAACCAACCTGGTATCCTTCGCTTAGTCGATCTTGATCCTCTCTCTTTGTCTCTTGTTCCCAGCTCCTTGCTCTCTTTGCCGGTCCAGCTACACACAGATCCTGCACAAAACAAGAGAGGAAACTACAAGATACATGTACTCATAACTGATGCATGGATTAGAGTGAATCAAATATACATGTAAATACAATACATCAATGCAATACAAGTATATAGGAGAACATGCAAAACTTTATTGATAGAAGTAACAGGGTTCTGAGAAGGTTACAACCAATGATGGCTCCAATCCAGCAGCACCTCCCCAGCAGCAAGAACTCTCCTCTTCACCTCTAGTAAAACAATCACCCAATAGCTCTAACTGTAATCCAACAGCACCTCCTTGCTTTACATAAAATTCCAGCCTCCCTAGACCTCATAGAAGAGCTCTATATATAGGAGGGAAGAGGAAAGGATGAGTCAGCTGGAGGCTGGCATATAGCTGACTAGTGTCCTCTCCATCTTCAGTTAATCTTCAGTTCGTGCGTCCACTTGGAGATCCTTGCTTACACATGGTGATCAAGTACCTCTTACTCATCACAGGGCGAATCTCATGAACCAAGTGTCATTTTGGAAGCTTCCTGGGCAATTGACACCTTGCAGGATGACTGTGCCACTTGGCCAATCTCGCCCAGCGCAGGTAGCCTTCATTGTTTTTGACTTCCAGCGCAGGTACAGAGTGGGACAGTTGCAATACAGCGCAGAAGCTCAGTTAAGCAGCTGACATGATCCAAAATAAGCCTGTTTTGAAGTGTTTTCAGGTGGAGAACTGATTGGAAGTGCTGTTGTTTGATGACCTTGTTCTTTTAGGGGTAAGAACAACATGTTTAGGGACTGAGGATCCCTGTGTTGGCATTATGATACATGTGTTGTACTTGATGGCAACCCTCTCATAGAAGAATATCTCACTTATGTATAACTGGGTGAATCTTCAGAAGAGATATCAGATGTGACTAATGGAGGACAGCTCAAAGGAATCAGATGATGAATATTCAGAAGAGATATCAGATGTGACTGATGGAGGACAACTCAAAGGAATCAGATGATAGTTCTAAGTGTGACAAGTTAGCTTTGCCATCGTGAATCTTCAGAAGAGATATCAGATGTGACTGATGGAGGACAGCTCAAAGGAATCAGATGATGAATCTTCAGAAGAGATATCAGATGTGACTGATGGAGGACAGCTCAAAGGAATCAGATGATAGTTCTAAGTGTGACAAGTTAGCTTTGCCATCAAGTCCAAAGGGGGAGATTGTTGGCATTATGAGATAAGTGTTGTCCTTGATGGCAAACCTCACTGATGACAAATCATAGTACAGAAGGTCAGCAGCAAGGAATTGATGATCAGACCATAAGAAGAAGAGAAAGTTCATACACGCAGGTTAGTTAAGTCCAAGTTGCGTGTACACGCTGGTTGGCTTCAGCAAAAGCGCGTGTATGTGGAAAAGTACCTTTGGTCCATGGCAGTTATTCCTTGGAAGTTGTGCCTATGGTTTTTGGACCTTGGCGTCTCGGCGGACGTGTTGATCCCTAGTTTTGAAATTGATGGTATTGGATTTCTATGGTTTTGGCTCTTGGTATTGAACAAGGCCTAAGGCTATATAAAGGGAAGGAAATCATTAGGCAAGTGTATCTGAAATGTCTTGAATATCTGATGGAGCACTAGATCCAGTATGCAGGGTTATGGGTTGATGATGCATTGCTTGATCTGAGCTAAGGAGAGATCTCACCGGTTGATGGAGAACTAGATCTAAGGAGAGATCGGGATCAAATGGTTTGAAATGAACTATCTTTATGATGCTTATTCTAGATCTACATACTGACGCATGTATTGTTCTATAAATGTTATGAGTATGACTGATGTCTGGTACAGCTGCAAGTTATGAGAAATTATTTTTAGATCTGTACGCGGGTTGTCTTTGGAAAAAGCGCGTATACACGCGGGTTTGATTCATCGAAGTAGCGTATACATTGTAAAGCTTGATATTTTGAAGTTGCAGATGGATCTTATGGTTATTACAGAGTTCTGTGTCTGCTCTGTGTTCTGGTGACTGTTGTTAACAGGGTTTCAGTGATTCAGAGTTTGATGATTGTTTTGAGCTTCAATGATAGTTATGGGTCCAGTATGAAAATTGGATGAAAAGTGGCCTTGCAGATTATGTGTTGTGCTTCAGTGTATCCAGTCTGAAAATTGATGAAACGTGGTACCTGAAGGTGAGAAGATTGTAGGCAAGCACCTACGTACTAGTATCTAAGCTAGTACAAAAGCTAAGGGAGATCTTTGGAGCATTATAGCAGGTAGTAGCCTGCGTACTAGTAAATGGATCGGCTAGTACAAGAGCAAAGGGGGTTGTAGCTCCCGTACTGGTATAAGACTGCACCAGTACAAATATTGTAAAAGGATTTTCTTATTAAGAAGAAGATTGAGATGACTTGCAGCAGGTGGTTTTCACCCACATTGGGTTTCCACCTTATATCTTTGTGTTCATGTGTGTGGCTCTTGTGTGATGTTCTGTTCTGTTATTCTGCACCTGTTTACTGTTAATATGCTTAATAATGATCTGATGCATTTACTGAAGATTAAGCTAACTGAATTATAAGATCTCTGGATATACGCGAGTTTCATTAGACACAGTAGCGTGTACACGCGGGTTCACTTAATTGAAGTAGCGTATATGTTTCTGAGTATGAAATTTAAAAGTTTGATTGATCTGATAATACTGATTCACCCCCCCCTCTCAGTATTATTTCCAACAATTGGTATCAGAGCAGGTCCTTTGATAGAAGCTTGATCGCTTGAAGGAGATCCGTGGAACAATGGGAAAGAAGCTTAAGAAGAAAGCTCATAAGAAAAAGAAGACATCTCAGAAGGACTATGACAGTGGGAGAATCGATTGGGGATTAGGTATAAGAGGCTCTTCAGATTCAGAATCAGATTCAGAATCATTATCAGGTATGAATGTGTTATCCTCTGATGTTCCTGCTATATTTCCTTGTGAAAGTGATGGAAGTGATAGTGAAACTACTGAACATGCTTTTATGGGTGAGCAAGAAAAGTATCAAATAGAGGCATTATTCAGAAGGCTTACAGACAAAGTTAAAGATCAACAAGATCTATTGAACAAAAGGGAATGTGCTTTCAAAGAAGAAGTTACCAAACTAAAGGCCCAACTAGAAGAAGGAAACAAGGTAAGAAAGCTACTCAAGGACAAGGAAGACCAATGTCAAAAATTGCAGCATGAAGTGACATCATTAAGAAAAGAAGTCAACGAAAGAAGCACAACCATCAAGAAACTCAAAGATAGATCCAGCTACTATGAAAATCTTGAAGCTACGATCCTCTCACTAAAGGAAGATCTTGAAGAATCCAAGAAGCAGAATGAAGATCTACACCAAGCAATTGAAAAACAAGACAACGAAGTCATCAGCTTAAAATCACAGTTGGAATGTGCCTTCAGAGTTCGTCAAATTCAGCAGGATCTGTATGAAGAACAAGAAAAGGAGATTCTCAAACTAAGGGAACAAATGGAAGAAGGAAGGAAAGATGAAGAAGATTTGAAAAAGCAATCTCTTGAAAAGGAAGAACAGCTTCAGGTTGAGGTAAATATCTTGAAAGGTAAACTAGAAGAAAAGGATAAGCTTTTACGATTTCAAGATAGTTCTAAAGTCTTGGATGATATTCTTAGTAGTCAAAGGTCTCCTGCTATCAAGACCGGTCTTGGTTTTCATGAATCTGTTGAAGGTGAATCTAGCTCACAAGGTGAGGCAAGGAACTCTAAAGAGAAAACTAAAATGATCGACAAGGAGATGAAAGGTCAACAATCAAGGAAAGAGACTCCTCAAAGAAAATCTTTTACTCCTCCTATGAATAATGTTGAATGTTATGTATGTCATAATCTTGGACATGTTGCAGCTAGATGTAGAAGAAGAAGGGTTCAAGACCATCATGCAGAAAGATCATTACACTCAAGGTACTTTAATGGATATTGCTTTGCTTGCAATATGTTTGGTCACAAAGCTGCTGATTGCTACAGGAGGAATATGAAACATGTAAGATGTTATGCATGTAACAAGCTTGGACATATAGCAAAGGAATGCTGGAACAAAGGATGGACATCACACCGAAAGGAGAAAACCTCATCACACTTGAAGATATGGAGGAAGAAGGAAGTACAGTCAGCACAATGTACTGAGACACAGCACAGCACAGACATATCAGACTCAAGGGGAGCTGAAAGTGTAAACCTTCAGTGTCCTGAATCTCATACGCAAGTTCCTTAAAGGGAAGTCGCGTATATACGCGAGTTCGACACTGCAAAGTCGCGTATATGTCAGTTTGAGGAAAAGCAGTGGGGACAGGATCAGAAAAAGGATCTGATATGATTCAGTCTGTTATTTGATTACAGTCTGCTGAGGATGTTTGGAAATGTGTTGTTATTTGTATGATGTCTAGAAGTGTTTTTTTTTGATCCTAACTTGAGGATGATGATGTTTTGATGCTTATTGCTGATATATGCATGATCAGATCTAACAGATGGCACTGGTTGAGGGGGAGCATATGCCTTTAGTAATTCATTGTTGGCATTATGGTTAATAATCCTATGGTGATGATTCTTATATGGCTAAATGATATATCTTGCTATGATGTGGTTGTGAGTTGTCTATGATAGACTCTCATATGATTCTTGAAGTTACATAGAAGATGTTCAAATCAGATTTATGGTTGATTCTTTGATGATGCATGTATGGTGCTTACATGGTGATCTTCATAAGGACAAGGAGGAGTACAAAGCTTGAATACTCATCTTGTCATATGCATAAAGATCATACAGTTATGATGCAGGCACTCTTGTGGATAAGGATTGTTGCTGTTGATGATATCAAGAAGTTTTGTCAAATGAGCTTGAGCTCAAGATACATAATGCTGATACATGGATGACTACTCAAAGTTGCTTTATTGGAAACATGGTGATGAGTTCTTATCTATATGATGATAGGTTGATCCTTACATATGTTGATTGATGCAGATGTTCCCAAGTAATGATACTTGGATCATGTAGAGCTTGATGAAATGGCTATGGTGGTTTCACACATGATACAATGTGAATGACTCTGAATTCTGTTCAAAGGGATAAATTGATGCAGACATACCCTGTTGATGACCTATTCTCTACAGGACATTTACAGGTTGCTGATATGGAAATTTGTGTACGCGTGTTGTTTAAAGGATATCCGCGTGCATACGCCGTTTTACAGGGGGATAGTCGCGTATATGGTATACGCGTGTTGCGTAAGGGATATCCGCGTATATACGCTTGTTTATGTGTATACAAACGCGTATATGGAGTTTTCAAGAAGATCAGCAGAGACAGATGTTGGTTGCAGAAAGTCTGATATAGGTCTGACAGAGACCATCTGGCACAGGTTCAGGGGGAGCAGATAATCTTCCAATGATGCATTGTTGGCATTATCTCAAAGCTTTTGGTTCTAGTTCACATTTGGTGTTGATTTCAGGAGGAACAAAGGCGAAAGGAAAACAAAAGGATCTCTTGGTTGCTGATCTGAATGGTGATTATCAGATGCTGCTGGTGACTTTTCATAAGTCTTGGTCTAGCTATTTCGTCTCTATGTCATATATCTCTTTTGTGGTATCTCTTTCATGGTGTCAAGGTCATGTAACAGCCTATTTTGGTTTCCCCACTATGCCTGGGATGATTGATGCAATATTATTGGTTGTCATATGTAAACTTTTGATGTATCCCCACTTGGTTGGGTGGATGAGTCATTTTTTTTGTATATCCTCACTTAGTTGAGAGATGGATGTATGTATGAGTCCTAAGTGATAGGAAGGTCTTTTATGATGTATAGAGTCATGTTCTTCTTGAAGAACATCTTTTGTAGACCTTGCTTACAGTCAGGGAGAGCATGATCAGCACACTTCAGCAAGAACAGAGATTCAGCATGTACTCAGAGGGAGCATGGACAGATTGGTACACCTTGGCATATACAAAGGGGGAGACTATTCAGAGATTTCAGCAGGTACTCAGGGGGAGTATGGACAGTGGAATGATCCAACAAAGGAAGAGAATATCTTGGTCCACCCTTTGCCCTTGATGTCAAAGGGGGAGAGTGATTTGGTGTTGTTGCCATCAAGTCCAAAGGGGGAGATTGTTGGCATTATGATACATGTGTTGTACTTGATGGCAACCCTCTCATAGAAGAATATCTCACTTATGTATAACTGGGTGAATCTTCAGAAGAGATATCAGATGTGACTAATGGAGGACAGCTCAAAGGAATCAGATGATGAATATTCAGAAGAGATATCAGATGTGACTGATGGAGGACAACTCAAAGGAATCAGATGATAGTTCTAAGTGTGACAAGTTAGCTTTGCCATCGTGAATCTTCAGAAGAGATATCAGATGTGACTGATGGAGGACAGCTCAAAGGAATCAGATGATGAATCTTCAGAAGAGATATCAGATGTGACTGATGGAGGACAGCTCAAAGGAATCAGATGATAGTTCTAAGTGTGACAAGTTAGCTTTGCCATCAAGTCCAAAGGGGGAGATTGTTGGCATTATGAGATAAGTGTTGTCCTTGATGGCAAACCTCACTGATGACAAATCATAGTACAGAAGGTCAGCAGCAAGGAATTGATGATCAGACCATAAGAAGAAGAGAAAGTTCATACACGCAGGTTAGTTAAGTCCAAGTTGCGTGTACACGCTGGTTGGCTTCAGCAAAAGCGCGTGTATGTGGAAAAGTACCTTTGGTCCATGGCAGTTATTCCTTGGAAGTTGTGCCTATGGTTTTTGGACCTTGGCGTCTCGGCGGACGTGTTGATCCCTAGTTTTGAAATTGATGGTATTGGATTTCTATGGTTTTGGCTCTTGGTATTGAACAAGGCCTAAGGCTATATAAAGGGAAGGAAATCATTAGGCAAGTGTATCTGAAATGTCTTGAATATCTGATGGAGCACTAGATCCAGTATGCAGGGTTATGGGTTGATGATGCATTGCTTGATCTGAGCTAAGGAGAGATCTCACCGGTTGATGGAGAACTAGATCTAAGGAGAGATCGGGATCAAATGGTTTGAAATGAACTATCTTTATGATGCTTATTCTAGATCTACATACTGACGCATGTATTGTTCTATAAATGTTATGAGTATGACTGATGTCTGGTACAGCTGCAAGTTATGAGAAATTATTTTTAGATCTGTACGCGGGTTGTCTTTGGAAAAAGCGCGTATACACGCGGGTTTGATTCATCGAAGTAGCGTATACATTGTAAAGCTTGATATTTTGAAGTTGCAGATGGATCTTATGGTTATTACAGAGTTCTGTGTCTGCTCTGTGTTCTGGTGACTGTTGTTAACAGGGTTTCAGTGATTCAGAGTTTGATGATTGTTTTGAGCTTCAATGATAGTTATGGGTCCAGTATGAAAATTGGATGAAAAGTGGCCTTGCAGATTATGTGTTGTGCTTCAGTGTATCCAGTCTGAAAATTGATGAAACGTGGTACCTGAAGGTGAGAAGATTGTAGGCAAGCACCTACGTACTAGTATCTAAGCTAGTACAAAAGCTAAGGGAGATCTTTGGAGCATTATAGCAGGTAGTAGCCTGCGTACTAGTAAATGGATCGGCTAGTACAAGAGCAAAGGGGGTTGTAGCTCCCGTACTGGTATAAGACTGCACCAGTACAAATATTGTAAAAGGATTTTCTTATTAAGAAGAAGATTGAGATGACTTGCAGCAGGTGGTTTTCACCCACATTGGGTTTCCACCTTATATCTTTGTGTTCATGTGTGTGGCTCTTGTGTGATGTTCTGTTCTGTTATTCTGCACCTGTTTACTGTTAATATGCTTAATAATGATCTGATGCATTTACTGAAGATTAAGCTAACTGAATTATAAGATCTCTGGATATACGCGAGTTTCATTAGACACAGTAGCGTGTACACGCGGGTTCACTTAATTGAAGTAGCGTATATGTTTCTGAGTATGAAATTTAAAAGTTTGATTGATCTGATAATACTGATTCACCCCCCCCTCTCAGTATTATTTCCAACACCCTGTAATTATTGACATTCCATGTTCCATGACGCGAGGCACAAAAATGTCTATAACAGTTGCCCCCTAAAGTATGAGGCCGTTTATCGGGTGAAATGCTTTATCTAGAGGATCCGAAGTTCGTTCCAGTGCTGAGGAGAGTGCCCTGTAATACAATACAATACAATACATTATTTTTCATTCATCATTATTCTCATGATCTAGCTGAGGCGGGCATTCCCATGCTCAGCTTTTTATAAATACATTTTGGTACATATGACAGACGATCGTCTGAAGATAGACTGATAATTTTCTGCTGAAATTATCATCCTTTGAGTAGGATGATCATCTGCTGCAATGATGTACATGGTAAATGCTTTTATATTTCCTGAATATATATCGCAGCCCAGATGGATGAAACTAGATCCGGGGTCTTCAAACTCGTTCGATCTTCACTCTAAGTACAAATCGATCCATGTGAGAATTGCGCTGAAGTCGAACATGGAAAGACATCGCTTGATTACCGGTCAATAATGAAAACCGTTAACAAGCGCGAGAGGAATCACCAATAATGACGATGACCCTCAAGGTACTGCAGTACAATTCACGTGGCGTGAATAAAGGACTTGGCGTCGAACGCCACGCAAAATCTTCTGGTCGAAGGTCATTGATGTATACCTGTCGCCGGAAGTGAGAAACTTGCCATTGAGGCATGCAAGCTTCAAAGTACTGATGGGGTTGTTCCTAGATCAACTTCTTGGATAATGAAAAGAAATACATGCATTGTGCATTTTGCATTTGACTGTATGCTTGACGATTTAGGAAGATGTGCATTTTAGTGTGTGTTCTTTGATCTGTGGAAAAAGTTGTGTCCTTCTTTTCCCTCAAGTAGATTAAGGTTTTCAAAGTTGAAAGATTGAAAAGATTTGCTTCTCATTCTTAGATTGCATATAGGAAGTTGTATATATACATCTCGTGGCGAACCTGAAAGGCAAACTGTTAAGAAAGATCAACATTAAAATAAACTCAATTTACATAACAACGCTTTGGAATTTAACGCAAACATCTAGAGGTCTAGGTAGAGACGTGTTCCGGCGTCGTTAAACATAGTGACTGTCGATCTCTACGAAGGTGGGTGATTCCTCCTGAGAGTCGGTGGCACTAACACGGACTTGAGCTCCCGCGTACCGTCGCGTATATTGGGAGACCCCTATAGGCTTTTATCCTTTATCCTTAGGAAGCCGTGTCGGCCGCCCTACTGATCGCGATGCAGTGAACACAGCATTCACGAAGATCGACCACCCGTACCGTAAAACGTATTCTGTGGTTTCGCGAAAGGTTTGGCACACCCTCTGCCTAGATCTCCAGAGCAGTTTCTTTTGGCCTTTTTCAAACTCTATAACTGAAAAAGTCCAACCGAGCATTTGTCACTTCGGGCTCGTTAATACATCGAAGGCGACTAGAGTCATCTTTAGCTTTTTCTCGACTCTTAAAACATGAAAAAGCTTGCCGAGTTTTGGCCTTCCAGCTCGTTAAATGACCGGAACGCTATCCCTCCTCTAAATTTTAATCTTTTTGGACTTGAGGGATTATTGCACAAAAGGATTGAGCGCTTGCCTGGTTTGGCTCGTTAAAAGTACCGAACAGCCATCCCTTCTGTATTGTTTTATACTTTTTCGGACTTAAGGGATTTGCTGACGAAAAAGGAATTATGGAGTTAACTTTCTGTACCTTTTCAGACTCTCTAAAAATGAAAAGGACCGATGCGGATGACCCTATCCCTACTCTAAAGGTGACAGTCTTTAGCAACAACTAAAAGTAAAGCTTTGATGTTTTCCTTTATGAAAGTACAGAGAGGGGGAAGAAATGATCAACCAACCTGGTATCCTTCGCTTAGTCGATCTTGATCCTCTCTCTTTGTCTCTTGTTCCCAGCTCCTTGCTCTCTTTGCCGGTCCAGCTACACACAGATCCTGCACAAAACAAGAGAGGAAACTACAAGATACATGTACTCATAACTGATGCATGGATTAGAGTGAATCAAATATACATGTAAATACAATACATCAATGCAATACAAGTATATAGGAGAACATGCAAAACTTTATTGATAGAAGTAACAGGGTTCTGAGAAGGTTACAACCAATGATGGCTCCAATCCAGCAGCACCTCCCCAGCAGCAAGAACTCTCCTCTTCACCTCTAGTAAAACAATCACCCAATAGCTCTAACTGTAATCCAACAGCACCTCCTTGCTTTACATAAAATTCCAGCCTCCCTAGACCTCATAGAAGAGCTCTATATATAGGAGGGAAGAGGAAAGGATGAGTCAGCTGGAGGCTGGCATATAGCTGACTAGTGTCCTCTCCATCTTCAGTTAATCTTCAGTTCGTGTGTCCACTTGGAGATCCTTGCTTACACATGGTGATCAAGTACCTCTTACTCATCACAGGGCGAATCTCATGAACCAAGTGTCATTTTGGAAGCTTCCTGGGCAATTGACACCTTGCAGGATGACTGTGCCACTTGGCCAATCTCGCCCAGCGCAGGTAGCCTTCATTGTTTTTGACTTCCAGTGCAGGTACAGAGTGGGACAGTTGCAATACAGCACAGAAGCTCAGTTAAGCAGCTGACATGATCCAAAATAAGCCTGTTTTGAAGTGTTTTCAGGTGGAGAACTGATTGGAAGTGCTGTTGTTTGATGACCTTGTTCTTTTAGGGGTAAGAACAACATGTTTAGGGACTGAGGATCCCTGTAATTATTGACATTCCATGTTCCATGACGCGAGGCACAAAAATGTCTATAACAGTTGCCCCCTAAAGTATGAGGCCGTTTATCGGGTGAAATGCTTTATCTAGAGGATCCGAAGTTCGTTCCAGTGCTGAGGAGAGTGCCCTGTAATACAATACAATACAATACATTATTTTTCATTCATCATTATTCTCATGATCTAGCTGAGGCGGGCATTCCCATGCTCAGCTTTTTATAAATACATTTTGGTACATATGACAGACGATCGTCTGAAGATAGACTGATAATTTTCTGCTGAAATTATCATCCTTTGAGTAGGATGATCATCTGCTGCAATGATGTACATGGTAAATGCTTTTGTATTTCCTGAATATATATCGCAGCCTGGATGGATGAAACTAGATCCGGGGTCTTCAAACTCGTTCGATCTTCACTCTAAGTACAAATCGATCCATGTGAGAATTGCGCTGAAGTCGAACATGGAAAGACATCGCTTGATTACCGGTCAATAATGAAAACCGTTAACAAGCGCGAGAGGAATCACCAATAATGACGATGACCCTCAAGGTACTGCAGTACAATTCACGTGGCGTGAATAAAGGACTTGGCGTCGAACGCCACGCAAAATCTTCTGGTCGAAGGTCATTGATGTATACCTGTCGCCGGAAGTGAGAAACTTGCCATTGAGGCATGCAAGCTTCAAAGTACTGATGGGGTTGTTCCTAGATCAACTTCTTGGATAATGAGTTGAAGTCGACAAGAAGCGATCCGTCAAAGGAGGGCCTTAATGAATCCCACATCAATGACACGGAACGGAGCTAATGATTTTAGTGGAGGTGAAAACAAACTGTGACATATGATTCAGGGTGGCGATCATGAATGGATGAAGGACAATGTATGGCAGTGGATGGGACACGGTTGACACTTTCAGAATGACCCCTCTTGAACATATAACGACACTGATGCGATGGATCGGTAGCATTACCCCAAATGTGGATGGTGTGGCGAGGACCATGGTGATGAGACCGGTGAATGAGACAACCCAACCCGATGTGATACGGAGGAAAAGTGTCATGTTCAAGAGTGACTTGCTACCATTAAACTTTGAATGTTCTCCCAATTTTTCCCCAGTCATTTCTGACCAGTACCTCTTTATTTTTGTCAAGCTTGAGGAGGATAACATATGCTTGTTCTATAACCTGCCCTTCGGGCAAGCCCATCGCTATGATTTAACGAGCCTAGCGATAGGGAAACTCGTTCTCGTCTAAAGACAAGTTTGTCGCTATTTAATCATTTTAACGAGTCTAACGACAAAGAAAACTCGGTCCTTTTCATTTTTAGAGAGTCTGAAAAGGTACAGAAAGTTAACTCCATAATTCCTTTTTCGTCAGCAAATCCATTAAGTCCGAAAAAGTATAAAACAATACAGAAGGGATGGCTGTTCGGTACTTTTAACGAGCCGAACCAGGCAAGCGCTCGATCCTTTTGTGCAATAATCCCTCAAGTCCAAAAAGATTAAAATTTAGAGGAGGGATACCGTTCCGGTCATTTAACGAGCTGGAAGGCCAAAACTCAGCAAACTTTTCATATTTTACGAGTCAGTGAAAAGAGCTGAAAGAAGACTCGTCTTTTGAGGAACGAGTGATAAACAGGGATAGCTACAGATTCCAGGTACAGGTTGGAATTTCCAATCACGGCAGTGTCACAAGGATGGCTAGGTGAAATCACTCTTCGCAGCTGTTTCTCAAAAGAGGTAAACACACAAATGGAAGCGAATGGTCGGCCAAATGAACAGTGGAGGTGATGGATGAAAACACGATCAAGGTTCTTATGGCTGATGAATTTACGATCTCAAAAGGTTATTTACCGGTTCATTTTTTCCATGAGCTTGAACTCTGGGGGAAACTTTTGCTCACACTTTTCTATTTTTTAACGAGCTTAAATTCAGGCCTAAAACTGCTCGGATTTGCGTTTATTTTTTAACGAGCATGAACTATATGCTAAAACTGCTCGATATACCAGTCATATGAAGAACGCCTCTCGTAAGGACCAATTTTTATAGAGCTTATGCCTTACCACAGCTGTGCTCACTTTTGGCAAATTTTACTTCTGCCCCATAGGCTTTCTTTCATGCAAGTTTGGAAACGGCTAATCTTAAAACCAGATAAATAACCGCCCCTAGCTTGCACTCCAGAAAGTTTGCATGCCCCCAGGTATAGGATAGAATTTCGAGGCTGCCCCTCCTCTCCCCTACTTCTGCTTTTCTTTGGGTGTTCACATTTATTTGTCATCTTGCTAATCTAATGCTAACGATACTTGTCTTCTCGTTACTTTTAAGGGGTCTTACGCAGTACTCAGGCTTCCCGTCGGCCCACTTTTAACAAACAGCTATTTATGACAATAGAAGAACACTACTCAAAGATAAAACATTGGTATTATTGAGGGAGGCTTGCCTCTTTCTTATTATCCGAAGAGTGGTTCTATTCGCTGCCGCAAATCAATCTCTTTCTTCGGCGGTGTCTATCATTGGGTTGTCCAAAGATGGTTACCCTCTGTCACAACAATACGGTCTCCTTCTTAGTTGACTGCCCCTGCTTATCCTTCAAAACATATGTTTCGATGGGCGAGGCTTGAATTTAAAGATGGTGACTACTTGTTACAATAAGGGAATTCCTACTTGGGCATTGCCCACTTTTTAGACAAAAGGTGAATGATTCCCAAACACATAACTTTAACAAAAGATCATTATTCCAGAACAACCCCACTTCCTTCGGACGGGGTACGGACTAGTCATGTTCTTCTGCGGAAATTCTTCCTTATACCCGAGTTTCTTCTGCCCGAAGCAGACCAGGGTGCATGCCCCCTGGGTCCTAGTCTTTCTTTCCGAATTACTCGCGCTCATCGGGAAGGAGGACTGGGGGCGGAGGCGAATCTTGAGTGAACAGACCATTTAGGATTGGTATTTGACTATTTGCGATGCGAGATCCCGGAAATGAAAGCTGGTCTACGAGCTTGACCACCCTTCCTTCGTGTGGAAAACACATTACTCTAAAGAGTGAGGAGACTATCGCTCCCATGCAATAAATATAGTCGCGTCCAAGGAGTAGGTTATAATCCAAGGGTCCTTGAACTACCAACACGTTCATCCTGACGGTCTTCCCCTTCAATGTAACAGGTACATCGGGGAGGATCCCTAATGGTCGACTGGTTCCTTTATCAAAACCTGAGAGATTTCTCAACTCAGGTAAAAGCGCCGGGGAACCCAGTGCTTTCCAAGCAACAGAGGAAAGGATACTCACAGATGCCCCTTCATCAATGATAGTACCAGCCATAATCATTCTATAGATCTGGACAATGATTCTGAATGGGGTACTGGCTGGTAACCGGGGTCTGCCTAGTTGATTCCAATCAAAGGATACAACCAGGTTGCTTGGCGGTGGGACCGAATATACGGCCGGATATGACTCTGATGATGTTCCTTCCTGCGATAAAGGAATGGGCGCATTGCCCTGATGCTCATCGGAGTCGGTGCTGATGAAAAGAACCTGGATGGTGTCATCCTTGTTCTCATCAGTGAGGGTGTCGCATGAAGATGACTCTTTGGCGACGGTGTCATTTGAAGACGGGTCTTCAATGACGGGGTCATTGGACGATAGAACCTCTGAAGGAAGAACTGGGCCAACTGCCGTATCGACCTTTAGACTTTCGTCTAGTCTAGATTCAGTAGGTTCATTCTCAATGACCGACACTTCGGCTGACCACTTGAGTGGTTCAACCGGTTTTTCAACTATCGAGGGATTAGGCGCGAGTTTTTGATATCCAGGTGGAAGTCGCACCGGTGACACCGGGCGATCTTCCAAAACTCTCTTGGCCTCATCTAAGAATGGACATTTGTGGATGGCATGATGACCTTCACACAATAGACAGGGTGATCTTGGTCCCCTTCTTCGTCCTTCACTCTCGCTAGTTGACGGAATGCAATCAACTTGACAACCAGAGGTTGATGCTACCGGATTGTGCAACCTTGGGGACCAGTCCCTTAGTATCCGGGGAATACAAGGACAATCACGATGGAAGTGGATCCCTTTGCAAATGACACATGGCGATTTAGGCCCGGTCGGTGCAGTGTGTGGGTTTTTGTCAGCTTTCTTCTGCTTGCCCCCAGTCGCCTTCGCCAGAGGCTCCTTCTGCTTCTTTTCTTTCTTCTTCTTTTCCTTCTTCTCCTTGGGAGGCTGACTTTTGCCGGCTCTACCTCGCGAAGATGAAGGACCAGAGGAAGTATCATAAGAAGTGGAAGGCTGGTGGGTAGTTCTAGATTGTTCTGACTGTTGATTCAACTGCTCAAGATTAGTGGCGATCTGGACTACATTAGTTGAAAAGAGCCATACAGGAAGGCCGATTGTCAATCCTGGAAGCGACAATGTAGCCATATGAGGCGCACCAACATCTCCCCAAGAGGAGAAGGGATTTGGACTTCCGCCAAGGTTACTTCCTTGGTTGGTGGGCTCCATACTTTTCAACTGAAAGATCAACGTGGGAATAACAGGTGATTATGTTCCGCTTTAAAATAAATTTTATTAACGACGCTTTTAGACACAAACTTGCTTTTTCATGTTTTAAGAGTTGAGAAAAAGCTAAAGATGACTCTAGTCGCCTTCGATGTATTAACGAGCCCGAAGTGACAAATGCTCGGTTGGACTTTTTCAGTTATAGAGTTTGAAAAAGGCCAAAAGAAACTGCTCTGGAGATCTAGGCAGAGGGTGTGCCAAACCTTTCGCGAAACCACAGAATACGTTTTACGGTACGGGTGGTCGATCTTCGTGAATGCTGTGTTCACTGCATCGCGATCAGTAGGGCGACTGACACGGCTTCCTAAGGATAAAGGATAAAAGCCTATAGGGGTCTCCCAATATACGCGACGGTACGCGGGAGCTCAAGTCCGTGTTAGTGCCACCGACTCTCAGGAGGAATCACCCACCTTCGTAGAGATCGACAGTCACTATGTTTAACGACGCCGGAACACGTCTCTACCTAGACCTCTAGATGTTTGCGTTAAATTCCAAAGCGTTGTTATGTAAATTGAGTTTATTTTAATGTTGATCTTTCTTAACAGTTTGCCTTTCAGGTTCGCCACGAGATGTATATATACAACTTCCTATATGCAATCTAAGAATGAGAAGCAAATCTTTTCAATCTTTCAACTTTGAAAACCTTAATCTACTTGAGGGAAAAGAAGGACACAACTTTTTCCACAGATCAAAGAACACACACTAAAATGCACATCTTCCTAAATCGTCAAGCATACAGTCAAATGCAAAATTCACAATGCATGTATTTCTTTTCGTTATCCTTAATGTTGATGCTAGACAAAAAGGAAACTGTTGTATGATTTTGAATCTAATTTCAAGTAGAAATAAACAAGCTTGTCCACAATAAAAAAGACACCTTATGATAGACTTGTTTAAAAACACAGGAAATGTATAGATTCAAACCATAAAAGTGAAGAGCAAACAAACTCAAACAGCCATGAACAGTAATAAAACTAACTCAAAAGATCACAAAGACACTTTTACAGTTCAGGATCTAAGAGGTCACAGCTATACTGATTCGCTTTTCACAATGGGAAACTGTAACTGAAACAAGAAATACTGAAAGAACATTCACAGTTTCATCACACAACTGAGGTGGAATAATGTCAAGGAGAAGTGGATTACAGCAAGTACAATAACCAGCAAGCAATCATCCAAAAACAAGTGCAAACAGGGCCAAGACACAATAGGAAGACTGAGCAAGACAAGGGCTAACTAGACCAGCGCAGGTTCTAGTCTGCCAATTCCACTCTCAGCGCAGTTCCCGAAGGGAGTACCTACGCTGTAATGCAGACTGCCTGTGGACAGCCTGCACTGACTCACGAGAGTTTCGTCTACAAAGAATTCCGGGTCATAAAAAGCTCAAAAATGCACTGTTTTTGATGAAATAAAAAGCTATAGGTCAAGTACAGGCTAAGGGATGATCAAGAGGATGAAGATCTATCACAAAGAGTAAAGAGTCTTTTGTAGATAAGCTCTTCAAATCTTGAATTTGCTCAGCAAATGAGCAAGAGTAGCAGTCCCTCTACTTCGCTTTTGATATAGTCAAAAGCTTTTCGATTCGGTACTCTTTTCTTCAAGAAATGAATAGCAGAATACTACAAACACCAACAAGATACTAGGTTCCCCAGCGGAGTCGCCAGTTTGTTGTGGGGAAAAGTATCCTATGCGGATGACCCTATCCCTACTCTAAAGGTGACAGTCTTTAGCAACAACTGAAAGTAAAGCTTTGATGTTTTCCTTTATGAAAGTACAGAGAGGGGGAAGAAATGATCAACCAACCTGGTATCCTTCGCTTAGTCGATCTTGATCCTCTCTCTTTGTCTCTTGTTCCCAGCTCCTTGCTCTCTTTGCCGGTCCAGCTACACACAGATCCTGCACAAAAAAAGAGAGGAAACTACAAGATACATGTACTCATAACTGATGCATGGATTAGAGTGAATCAAATATACATGTAAATACAATACATCAATGCAATACAAGTATATAGGAGAACATGCAAAACTTTATTGATAGAAGTAACAGGGTTCTGAGAAGGTTACAACCAATGATGGCTCCAATCCAGCAGCACCTCCCCAGCAGCAAGAACTCTCCTCTTCACCTCTAGTAAAACAATCACCCAATAGCTCTAACTGTAATCCAACAGCACCTCCTTGCTTTACATAAAATTCCAGCCTCCCTAGACCTCATAGAAGAGCTCTATATATAGGAGGGAAGAGGAAAGGATGAGTCAGCTGGAGGCTGGCATATAGCTGACTAGTGTCCTCTCCATCTTCAGTTAATCTTCAGTTCGTGCGTCCACTTGGAGATCCTTGCTTACACATGGTGATCAAGTACCTCTTACTCATCACAGGGCGAATCTCATGAACCAAGTGTCATTTTGGAAGCTTCCTGGGCAATTGACACCTTGCAGGATGACTGTGCCACTTGGCCAATCTCGCCCAGCGCAGGTAGCCTTCATTGTTTTTGACTTCCAGCGCAGGTACAGAGTGGGACAGTTGCAATACAGCGCAGAAGCTCAGTTAAGCAGCTGACATGATCCAAAATAAGCCTGTTTTGAAGTGTTTTCAGGTGGAGAACTGATTGGAAGTGCTGTTGTTTGATGACCTTGTTCTTTTAGGGGTAAGAACAACATGTTTAGGGACTGAGGATCCCTGTAATTATTGACATTCCATGTTCCATGACGTGAGGCACAAAAATGTCTATAACACTATGCCTCAAGAGTACCAAAGCAAGATCTCATACTTTGATGGTACTGGCTCTTATCCAGCCCTTCAACATACTAAGAAAATGCAGGACTACTTTGAAAACTACGAAATAGATGATGATGGGGTTAGGATGAAAATTTTTGTGCAAAGCCTAACAGGGGATGTAAGAACATGGTTTAGGTCACTTACAACAAACTCAATAGCTGACCCTGAAGCCCTCTATCAAACATTTATCAACAGATGGGAGAAGAAAAAGGATCCACTTCATATTTTATCCGAATACAATACAATTAAAAGAGGTCCACAAGAAACTATCCTGGACTACTGTGCTCGATTTAATAATGTCTACAATGCTATTCCCCAAAATCTTAGACCCCCACCGGATCTGGCCCTATATACCTTTCCTGATGGGTTTGATTCAGATATTGCATATCAATTAAGGGAAAGGGCTCCCCGAACTTTAGCTGAAATGCAAGATATAGCAGTAAGTGTAGAAGCTAACCTGATAGCTAAGAGAAATAGGACAAGAACTGAGAGGAAGACTACCTTTAAAGAAGAGCCTTCAGGCTGGGATCAAAAACTGGATGCAATAATCACTGGTATGCAGAGATTAGGTGACAGGGTAGAATCAGTTGAGAGGAAGTCATCATGGGAAGCACCACAGAATAATCCTATTAGGAATCCCAATTTCAGAAGAAACCAAAATCCTAATGTTGGTAAAGCAAATTCTGAACCAGAGATCAGACCTTCGTTCCAAGAAAATTATACAGAAGCATCCACTTCTAATGAACAGATAGATGACACCCACATTAACCTAATGGGCCTGAATGATGATCAACAAGTTTTTCTGAGTCAAGAAGATCATAAGGATGATGACATTAAGCGGCTCCAAACCAAGTCAAGTGAGTAATTCGACTTTAAACAAGGCTATGACACAACTGTTTATGAAGTTCATAAGCAATACAAGCTAAGGAGCAGAACTACAAATGTGACACAGCCTGAGAAAACAAAGGACACTCCACTGTCTAAGAAAACCATTGTCACAGTGATCCGGATTTAAACAGGAACGCAACAAATTACAGAGATACACAAATATGTAGCGGAAATAATACTTCATTTCATTAATGGAAAATACTGAAATATGCTTACAACCAGAAATGGAAACAAACTAGCTAGGGCGATGGTAGCTTATCTCTGAGAAGAGATGTGATGGCTACATGCCTCTGAACTGTGTTACAATGAGGCTCGAAGGCCTATTTATTGTTGAGAAACAATGGAAAACCCTTTACATTCCAAAACCTAACCCTAGGAGATGAAACGCCAAACTGTGGGCCCCGTTTGGGGGTAAGTTGGTACATCAACTTCCCGGGGTCGTAACTTTGGCATATGACCTCCGTTTGACGCGTACAATAGCTCATTAGAAAGATCTATCCGAGCACTATCATTGTTGGAACGGGAAACATCGGTCCATTCCATGGACCCATGTTGCCCTCGGATTCCCCAAAAAACGTCGTTTAGGGCCTCAAAACGGCTCCAGAAGTTTAGGACCCGAAAAACTGCTAAAAATAGTAAGTTGTGCTACAATTAAGGAAACTAAAAATGCTGAGAAAGACAATGGTGGGGGTCCAGGTGGACTTGGCAGGTGGCCACCAATATCCACCTGGATCATTCCTCCCCCCTTACGAAGCAATGGTCCCCATTGCGTTGAGCTCCTCCATGAGATGAGGAAACTTCTGCTGAACTTGTTCCCTGGTGAGCCACTTGCCCTGCTGAAGGAGTTGGCCTGCTTTGACAACTCGATACAGTTGGATATTCTGTTGGCGAGTGTTCTTGATCTGTGTGTCCATGATCCAATCAGTTGCAGCTTGTTCCATGCAATCTGGATTTAATTCTGTGGGTTTGAGCTGTTCTGCAATGTCGGATGTGTCTAGCAATGGTGGAAAGTATGGCCGAAGGCGGTCCACATTGAACACTGGGTGCAGGCCAAGGAATGGGGGAATGCTGAGCTCAAATGCATTGTCTCCCATAGCCTTAGTAATGGTGTAAGGACCATATCAGAGTGGTCTCAATTTCCGATAGGCTCCAGTAAGGCGTTCCTTTTGCAAATGCAACCAGACTTTGTCGCCCACCTGAAACTTGTGTGGCACCCGATGTTGATCATGTCGCTGCTTGTACTTGGCATTTGATTTCTCAAGAATGTCATGGACCTGCTGGCGAATATGTTGGATGCACTCAATGAAGCTGGTGGCCTTATCTATTTCGGACTGGACATGAGCTGAATTCATGTGAGTCGCTGCAAGTGGCATGGCCACATCAATGGGGCATAATGGTTGGAATCCCAAACCCACCTGAAAAGGGCTATGGCCAGTGGAGCTGTGAAGAGCTTGGTTGTAGCTGTGCTGAACATAGGGGAGGCTCTCGTCCCATGTGCGTGGATGCTTTGAGTTATACATGCGCAGAATGTGCACAATCATCCTATTGAAAACCTCTGTCTGGCCATCAGTTTGAGGATGGAAGGCTGTGGACTTTGTGAGTTTGGTGTCCAGCATTGACCAGAGACTGGACCAAAATGTGCTGAGAAAGCGACTGTCCCGATCTGAGATGATAGACTGTGGGATCCCAAAGTGCACCCACACTCTTTCAAAGAAGAGTTTAGCAGTGGCTTCTGCTGTGATATTCTTCTTGCAGGCCACCATAATGGCCATCTTCGAGAACTTGTCGACGACCACAAATACACAGTCATTTCCATGCTTAGTGGAAGGAAGGCTTGACATGTAATCCATGGAGATGGATTCCCAAGGTCGACTAGGGGTAGGCAACGGGGTATAGAGGCCGTGCTTCTTAATGGCCGGTTTGGCAATGGCACAGGCAGTACATGATCGGATGTACTTCCCAACATCCTGTCGAAGATTCGGCCAATAGAAATAATTCTGCAGTACTGCCACTGTTTTCTCGACCCCGAAATGCCCAGCAGCCCGACTGTAGTGTGCTTCCCAAATCATCTTGGCACGCTCGCTTGAAGGATCACAAAGGTGACCGAGGTGGCATAATAGGGCATCCTGGAGGTGAAAATCTGTAACCTGCCGACCCTCCAAGAGTGTCTGGTATGTGTGGCCGAATTCTGGGTCGCTTTTGTAGAGAAGTGGCCAATCAGAAGTCTCGTGCCCACAAGAGTTGAGCACGGTGGTTAGCGCCATGATCGGTGGTCGACTGAGGCAATCTGCAACATTATTGGTGCTGCCCTTTTTATACTTGATATTCAAGTGAAATTGTTGCAGGTATGTAGACCACTTCTGATGGCGATCATTCTGCAATTTCCCTTGGGTCTGTATGAACTGCAGAGGTCGGTGGTCTGTGTGGATGACCGTTTCCTTCCCCAAAATGTAATGCTTCCATTGTCGGCAGGCCTGTACAATGGCATACATCTCTTTATCATAAGTGGGGTACTTCCAGACTGTGTCTGAAAGTGTTTCACTGTGATATGCCACTGGATGTCCATGTTGAGTAAGGACTGCCCCAATAGCATAGTCAGAGGCATCTGTCTCGACCTCAAATGGTTGTTGTAAATCTGGTAACGTGAGCACTGGTGCCGTGCAGAGGCGATCCTTCAACTCTCTGAATGCCTTCTGTTGAGATTCAGACCAAAAGAATTTTGCTTTCGCCCCGCCCTTGGTGACTTGACTCAAGGGCCAAGAAATATGAGAAAACCCCAACACAAACCTGCGGTAGAAGTTGGCAAGACCTAGAAAGCTGCGGAGCTCTGTTAGAGTGGTTGGAGAGGGCCAATCCCGAATGACTTGGATCTTGGCTGGATCGACATGCACCCATTGTTCATCAATGATGTATCCCTGATATTGAACCTGGGTCATGCCAAAAGTGCATTTCTCCAAATTGGCACATAGCTGGTGTTGCCGCAGTGTTTGGAGAACCTGTCGGATGTGGTGGAGGTGCTCTTCCCAACTCTGGCTGAAGATCAGAATGTCATCCAAGTATACTACTACAAAGGAGTTGGTGAATGGCCGCAAGATGTCATCCATTAGCCTCATAAAGGTTGCAGGAGTATTCGTCAATCCGAAAGGCATGACCAACCATTCGAAGAGGCCCTCCTTGGATTTGAAGGCAGTCTTCCACACATCGGAGGGTTCGATTGGTACCTGGTGATATCCCGACTTCAGGTCGATCTTGCTAAAATATTTCGCCCCCTTTAGTTGGTCTAGGAGGTCATCAATTCGCGGGATCGGGTACCTATTACGGACAGTGATCTTGTTCAGTGCCCGATAGTCAATACAGAGTCTCCATGTCCCATCCTTCTTCTGTACCAACACGATCGGGCTCCCACAGGGCGATGAACTCGGACGGATGTGACCTTTCTGCAGGAGCTCCTGAATCTGCCTCTTGATTTCATCGTTCTCCAGAACGAAGCGCCGATAAATTGGTCCATTGGGTAGCGGCACACCTGGGGTCAGATCGATGGAGTGCTTGACTTGACAGTGCAGAGGAACCCCTGCTGGGGAGGTGAAGATGTCCTCGTACTCCTCCACAATCTTGTCCATCTGTAGTTGTCGTGCAGAGGGGCCCCGTTTGGAGGCCGCAGCCACTGTCTTCTTCTTTCCTTGAGGGCGTATCATCAGGAAAACAAATTTCCTGGTTTTGGAAATGATCTTACTGCATTGTTTTGCAGTAATCAAAGAGAGGGCGGCAGGTGGTGCTACCTCTGGTATCCTGAACAACTTATTTCCCAATGTAATAATAACAGCACGGGGCCTTGATTCATACACAGCATGTTGCTTCCACAAGTATGGTTGTCCTAGTAATACATCACAAACTTCAAGGGGAGCAATGTCACACAATACCTCATCTGTGAAGGGCTTGATGTTGTATGGAAGGCGACACTGCTGGCTCACGCGAAGATCTCGTCCTTGGTGAAGCCACCCAATGGTGTACGTTGTGGATGTGCTGTGGTCGGTAAGCCCAACCGCTTCACGACCTCTGCCGAAATGAGGTTCTTTTGACTCCCGCTATCAACAATGAACTGTATCGGGGAGACCTTTACCCACATCTGGGAGTGGAAGAGACGCTCCTCCTCCTCTGGATCTTCGGGTTCATTTTTCTGGATCTTTGCGGTAGCAACAATGGCGCTGGGGTCTGTATCAATGATCTGCTTCCCTTTTTCATACCCCTTATCGGGTTCTGACTCAAAGTCGGAACATGCATCTGATTCTGAAACCTTTAGCTCAGCCACCAGTGACTGCTTGGCCCGACACTCACTTGTGTTGTGAGTGGAGCTCTTATGGAACTCGCACCATTTTCCAGTGTCCTTTCTCCGCTTCGCGGCGCTATTCTTTGCTTGCAGCTTCGGCTGGTTGTCTTGGGCTGTCCCGCCTTGGCTTTGTCCTTTGTTTTGTGGTTTAGGGGCACCTTTCCCCTGCTTTGGATTCGCAGATCCAAAGTCTCGCTTCTTTTGTTTAAACTTCTGCTCGACCTTGACGGCATACCGGTATGCTGCGCCGAGCGAGGGGATGTTTAGGAATTGTATTTCTTCCTGGATGTACTTGTGCAGGCAGCCATGGTATTTGAGTATCAAATGTTGCTCCGAATCCTTGATACCCAACTTTGTGCGAAGGGTATGGAAAAGATTGGTGAACTCCGGCACGTCTTGGTCCCTTCCCTGCCGCAACGTGGTCCACTTTATGTATTCATCCTCATAGCTCCCGACAGGGTAGTACTGCTCCTTGATGGCATCCCGGAACGAATCCCAGGTGGGTGCGGCTGAAAAGAGTGAGCCAGTACTTTCAGCCTTCTGCTCGCAGTAGGTTTCCCACCAGTCCTTGACGTGGGGGGCTGCTTTAAGGAGAGCAAAAACAATCTTTTCCCGACTCGAAAATTCATGAACAGAAAAATAACCCTCTAGCAGATTTAACCATTTATCTACGGCATCTGCATCTATCTGACCCTCGAATATGGGGATTTCAAAATTAACTTGTACCTTAAAGGGTGTGGCGTTTCCAGAGTAGCTGCTGGAAGCCGATGCGTTGCTTCTGGGTAGCCGCTGAAGGATCTAGGCAAAGCTGTCCATCATCGCGTTCCGTTGTCGCTCGAGGGCTTCTTCGAGCAAGATTTTGATGGGATCTCCTACCCCCTCGTCTTTCTTCTCGTCCGCCATGGGAGGCCGTCAGGATTTGCGAGGCTGGTCTTACAAAGGTTCAACCAGTTCAAGCGCTAACTCCTTATATCCCGACCTTGTTGGGGACATGCAAAGAAAAACAGAGAAAAAGCAGACCACTCTGATACCACTGATCCGGATTTAAACAGGAACGCAACAAATTACAGAGATACACAAAGATGCAGCGGAAATAATACTTCATTTCATTAATGGAAAATACTGAAATATGCTTACAACCAGAAATGGAAACAAACTAGCTAGGGCGATGGTAGCTTATCTCTGAGAAGAGATGTGATGGCTACATGCCTCTGAACTGTGTTACAATGAGGCTCGAAGGCCTATTTATTGTTGAGAAACAATGGAAAACCCTTCACATTCCAAAACCTAACCCTAGGAGATGAAACACCAAACTGTGGGCCCCGTTTGGGGGTAAGTTGGTACATCAACTTCCCGGGGTCGTAACTTTGGCATATGACCTCCGTTTGACGCGTACAATAGCTCATTAGAAAGATCTATCCGAGCACTATCATTGTTGGAACGGGCAACATCGGTCCATCCCATGGATCCATGTTGCCCCCGGATTCCCCAAAAAACGTCGTTTAGGGCCTCAAAACGGCTCCAGAAGTTTAGGACCCGAAAAACTGCTAAAAATAGTAAGTTGTGCTACAATTAAGGAAACTGAAAATGCTGAGAAAGAAAATGGTGGGGGTCCAGGTGGACTTGGCAGGTGGCCACCAATATCCACCTGGATCACACAGAGCCAATTGACAAAACTGATTCAATTACAAACGAAGTAACAGTTGAAGAAATAAATGAAGCATCTTCCCCAAATCAACAATCAATGGCTACATCACCCTTGCAGCCTAATCCAAGCATTACTTCCCAAAAGATGAGTAAAAAGGACAAGCCTCAAGATCAGAGTGAAAACCAAGAAGAAAATTTGAACAACAAAGAAAGGGTTGTGAACCACAATACCAAGGTCCAATATGAAAAACCCTTTGACTTAGAAGCTGAAATTGGCAAATTGAAGATAGCCATTCCTCTTTCAGAGCTAGCCAAGCATGACATTTACAAACGGCAAATCAAAAAGTCCCTTCAACTTACCCATGATAAAGATGATGTCAATGTGTTGGATGATACCCCAGAACTACTTTTCGGTCCAGAGGTTGATGGAAAGACAGCAGTTACAGGGATCTTACCTTTTTATGTCAGCTTGCATGTTCATGATAAGATATTACACAATGCAATGTTTGATTCAGGCACCTCTCATAACCTTATGCCTAAATTAGTAATGGAGAGACTTAACCTAGACATTACAAGACCATATAAGGACCTATTTTCATTTGACTCCAGCCAAGTTAAGTGTTTAGGTTTGATAAAAGATCTATGTGTATCCCTTGTCCAGTATCCAAACAAAACAATCTTAATGGATGTTGTAGTTGCTGATATCCCACCCAAATATGGAATGTTGTTATCAAGATCAAGGGGGGCTAAACTCCAAGGTTCCCTGCAATTAGACATGTCATATGCCACCATCTCAGTCTTTGGTCAACCCAAGAGGCTATATAGAGAGTCACTTATGAAGTACATGGTGAGCAGTGAAGAAAAGCCTCAAAATTTCCCCATTTATGCAGTCTATTCAGATATGGATTCCTTTATTCTGTTCAATGATGATACAAGTCCTAAGAGTGATAATAAATCGGTCACACTTGAACATAATTTGCATAAGAGTAAGCAACCGAGTCCCCAAGAAATCAAGATTGAGAAACCAATTGATGAGTCAGTTCTAAAAGATAAACCAGATGAAAGACAAGAACTCCAACTGATAATCCCAAGTTACAGAAAGGATGTTGAAAATCCCTTAAAACAAGAGATCTTATGGTTTCTTGAGTTTGATGGATCAGTCAACAAATTAGGGGCAGGAGTTGGAGTGTGGATTCATAACAAACAAAGCAATCATGCACAAGGTCGGGCCTATAGGCTTAATTTCAGATGTACCAACAATATGGCAGAATATGAGGCTCTTTTGCTAGGCCTCAAACTGGTAAAATCATTAGAGGCCACAAAACTTTCAATCATGGGAGATTCAGACCTTATTATCCAACAAGTGAAAGGCAATTTTGTCACCAATGACAAAAGACTAAGGTCATATAGGTCTGCTGCTACTGAAATGCTTAAAACTTTCACTGAATTTCAGATAACCAAGATAGCTAGAGCCCACAATCTTCATGCACACAGTTTAGCCACATTTGCTAGTACATGCAAATTGCCTTTTGAACCTAACCATTATTTTACAGCCGAGATAAAACACAGACCTTCTGTCCCAAACAATGTTAAAGACTGGCAAGTATTTGAGGATGACACACAGATAAATAATTTCTTAACCTTGCAGCACAAATTTTCAGGTTTGAACATTGATGTTGATTCTGTGAAAGACATACAACCATTGAGTGAACAGGACCAAATAGCTATGTCACCCAAAACAGCAAATCAAATGCTTTGTTCAACAAGCTTTGACAAGAAACAAATACAAGAACTTGAACAACTGCATTTGGATGAAATAGCTGGTACAGAGGCTGAAATCATAGAGCTAAAGGATAACTTTCTGCCAACAGGCCTAACTCCATTGGAGGACATTTTTGATTCAAATGATGTCCCTAGAAAACCGGAAATGCAGCCCCTCAATGCTGCCATTGAAGAATGCAACATTGGGACTCCTGAAAAACCCAAAATAATAAAATTGTCTGCATCTTTACCTCCTGACCAGAAGCCTAAATACATTGACCTCTTTAAAGAGTTCCAAGATATGTTTACATGGAGTTATGAGGATTTGAAATCCTATGACACCTCTGTTATCCAACACACCATCCCTCTCAAGCCTAATCAAAAGCCATTCAAGCAAAAATTGAGAAGGATCAATCCTATGCTTCTCCCTTCAATTGAAAAAGAGGTACAAAAAATGTTTAAAGCTAGTATCATAGCCCCAATCAGGTTCTCAGACTGGATTTCAAATTTGGTGCCCACAAGAAAGAAAACCAGTGAGATTAGGCTTTGCGTTGATCTAAGGAATTTAAACCAAGTATCCCTCAAAGACAATTATCCCTTACCTAAAATGGATCACATTCTCCAAAGAGTGGTGGGGGCTTCAAGAATATCATTACTTGATGGATTCTCAGGCTTCAATCAGATCCTAGTCCACCCTGATGATCAAGATAAAACATCATTCACAACCCCATGGGGAACTTTCAAATATGTTAAAATGCCTTTTGGATTGAAAAATGCAGGAGCTACATTTCAAAGAGCAATGGACATTGCTTTTGCTAAAGAGATCCATGACTTTCTTGTCATTTACTTAGATGACCTCACACCTTTCTCAAAATCTGACCAAGAACATCTGAAACACTTGAGACAGATATTCATAACATGTAGAAAATATGGGATTTCCTTAAATCCTAAGAAGTCTCTATTTGGTTTGGAAGAAGGTAAGTTGTTAGGTCACATCATTTCTAAGGATGGCATTAGAATTGATCCAGACAGAATACAGGCCATCTTGCAAATGCCCAATCCAAGAAACATCAAAGAATTACAAGCCTTCTTGGGAAAGATCAACTTTTTAAGGAGGTTTATCCCAAACTTAGCAGAATTAATCAGATTACTAAACAACATGCTAAAAAAGGATTCAAAAGTAAAGTGGACAGTAGAAGCAAATCAAGCTTTTGAAGGCATCAAATTGGCCCTTACCCAGACTCCAGTCTTAACAAATCCTCAATTTGACAAAGAGTTTATCATTTTCTCTTTTGCCTCCCAGCATACCATTACTGCTGTCTTATTGCAAAAGATGACCAAGGAAATGAGAAACCTATTGCTTTCTTTAGTAGAGCTCTTAGAGATGCACCTCTGAAATATCAGATCATGGAAAAACAAGCTTATGCTTTGGTCAAAGCCATCAAAGACTTCAGGATCTACATCCTGTACTCCCATGTTATAGCTTATGTACCAAGTCCCATTGTGAAAGACATACTCACTCAAGAAAACTTAGAAGGCAGAAGAGGAAAATGGATTGCCAACATTTTAGAATTTGATATTGAGATAAGACCTACAAAACTGATAAAAGGGCAAGGTT
Organism: Pinus tabuliformis; assembly: GCA_031772625.1. Lineage (NCBI taxonomy): Eukaryota > Viridiplantae > Streptophyta > Pinopsida > Pinales > Pinaceae > Pinus > Pinus tabuliformis. The sequence goes on from CM062813.1 coordinate 120,575,496, forward strand.
TGGCTAAGTTAATGTCTGAAACAAATTTTCAATCCTTGGACATTAACCAACTGGACAGTGAACCGGAGCTGGCGACTCCAAAGATCAATGCAGCCTTTGAACAATCCCAGTGGTATTCTGATATCTATTATATATTGCAAAACCTGTGTGCTCCCCCAGGATTGTCCAGAACCAAATCTAGATTTCTAAAAATGAAAGCTTCAAAATTCTGTGTTATAGAGGGTAATTTACTATGGAAAAATCATGAAGGTATACTGTTGAACTGTTTGAATATGGATGAAACTGATAATGTTATGAAAGAATTTCATGCAGGTGATTGTGGTGGACATTTGTACTGGAAGTCCACTGTGGACAAGATACTAAGAGCAGGTTACTATTGGCCTACTCTGTTCTCTGATGTTAAAACATTTACCACTTCATGTCACAAATGTCAAGTATTTGAGGGAAAGAGAAAATTACTGCCCCTTCCTTTGAGGCCTATTGCAACAGAGAAGCCCTTTCAGCAATGGGGCCTGGACTTCATTGGGGAAATTCATCCTTCATCCTCAGGCCAACATAGATGGATTCTAACAGCCACAGATTACTTTACTAAATGGATTGAAGCTGTTCCATGTAGGCAGGCAAATGATTCAACTATCATTCAGTTCCTTGAGACCAATATCCTTTCTAGATTTGGTTGTCCTGACAAGGTTATAACAGACAATGCTGCTGCTTTCAGATCCAAGAAGATGGTGAACTTTTGTCACAAATTCCATATCACTTTGGGTCATTCTACAGCATACTACCCTCAAGGAAATGGTTTAGCTGAATCTTCTAACAAAAGTCTTATCAACATCATCAAGAAAGTATTGGAAGAGAATAAGAAAAATTGGCATAAGAAACTTGTAAACGCCTTATGGGCAGACATGCTAACAACCAAGAGATCCATAGGGGTCAGCCCATATGAATTGGTTTATGGAATGGAAGCCAAATTCCCTTCATCCTTGGGGACCCCTGTCATGAAACTCCTTCAAGAAAGTCAAGCTGAACCAAATGACATGCAAAGAAGAGTAAATCAAATTATATGCTTACAGCAAACTAGAGACCAAGTTTATAGCAGAGTTCAAGTTCTACAAGAAAAGTTAAAGAAAGCTTTTGATAGAAGAACCAAAGCTGAAGACTTCTCTATTGGTGACAAAGTGCTTAAATGGGATTCAAGAAGAGAAGACAAGGGAAAGCATGGCAAATTTGACTCCCTTTGGAGGGGCCTTTTGTAATTCAAGCAGTACAAGGAAACAACACTTACTTCCTAAAAAATCTGGATGAAACTGACTTGGATGAAGGTCCTGTGAATGGCAGGATGTTGAAGCACTATTTTGACTACTTCCCATGTATATAGTTTGACTTTCCCTTGTACATTATAGGGTGTATATATTACTTTCTGTTAACATGTAGAAAAGGCAGCTTCCCAAGTTTTGTAAGTTATCAGCAGAAGACAAATAAGTTCAGAGATCTACCAAGATGGAAAGGGCACAATTTTGAGATTTCAAGGAGGAAAACTCCAAGTTTTGGTAAAAAGAAATCAGGGGCCAAGGCATTCTGACCTGCTGTTCTTGGTCTTTCAAATGGAAAAACCATCCCCATGTGGAGCCACTGTTAGATACCTATACCAATAGGTTTCATATTTCATGATTGGCAAAGAAAGTTCCAAATATGCTCTGCTTTGGTGATGCAAAGATCCCATATTTCCAAGGGAATGCAATATGTGTACATAGCTTGATGTTAATTGAATTTGGATGGATGGTCCAACAGCCTAATCTGGATCATGCCATGTTTCAATTTTCTGTTGTAGATTAGAGAAAGAAATCTGTCCAAACAGTCCAATCTTGGCAGATAAAATAGTTAGGTAGAGAATGGAGGTTCCCAACTATTTAATCTGGGGCCTTGGAAGCAATAAGGCTAGCCTTAGATAGAAAAATCAAAAGAAAAAAGCCAAAGGAAAAGAAAAGGCACATAAGGGTTTGCAAGTCTAAGTGCACCCTCCTTGGAGTAACAAAAAATGCTAGGCAGTAGATGGGTAGGTAGATGGGGTTGCAGAAGCATGATTCCTTTGTCACTCGCTCAAGCAAAGGAAAAACATGGTGCCAGTGCAGGTCTCTTATTCAATAGTTTTGCAACAGTACAATGAAGCATGTCTAACTCCCTGATTACCCCCCATTATACTCATTACTAACATCCCAATACTACCTATGTTCATGAAAGAAGTCAAAGTCTTTTGTTGGTTCTTGTTTCTTTAAAAGCCACATTTCTTGTGTAAAATTCTTTTCATTTTGATCTACTTCCTGAACTAAGTTGATTCCATATAAAACTTAGTGTCTTTCCCCCTTCATCCACCTCTTCCACTCATATTAACTCCTAATTCCCTATTTATTTAACTCCCTATACTCCCTTTTCCCTATTATTAGGATAATCCTATAGACAAATCCCAAATATGTACATATTCCCTCTGTTATAGACATTTTCGTGCCTAACAGCTATAAGCATGAAATGTCCATAATCTAAGGGATCCAAAGTCCCTAAACATGTTGTTTCTACCCCTAGAGGAACAAAGCTAACAAACCACAGCAATTCACAGAAGTTCTCCACCAGAAACTGCTCAAAAACAAGTCAATTTAGGATCAATGCAGAGGCTCCACTAGCTGTCTGCGCTGAAATGCAAAGTCTACATTGGCTACCTGCACTGCAACGCAAGTAGAAGCACTACCAGGGTGCGCTGAGCGGGAATTGACAAATGGCAAGTTCATTCAACAAGGTGTCAAGACCCTGGAATCTTCCAGAATCTTCCTCAATGACACTTGCCTCAGTAAATTCGACTAGTGATGAGTAAGAGGTTCTCAATCTCCAAGTGGAAGCAAGAACCTCCAAGTGGAAGCAAGAACTAACAGAGGGAGAGGACACTAGTCAGATCTCAAGCCGACTCATCCTCTCTCCAAACATCTATATATGGATCTCTCCTCCATGAGATCTAGAGGCTGGAATTTTGTTATTGCAAATAATTGCTGTTGGTTTGAGATTGGAATCATTGGGTGCTTAATGCTTTGAGGGAAGGTGAAGATAGGAATTTCATTTGCTAGGAAGGAGATGCTGGATTGGAGCCCTCTGGGTTGTATCTCTTCCTGAACCTTGTTATTCATCAATAAAGCTATCTTGGTTTCTCCTATATGCTGATGTGTCTTTGATGTATGATTGCATTAGTATGTTTAGTTTATTTCTAATCCTGAACTAGTTATGAATATGAATCTATGTATTTGTGTAGTGTTCTCTTCTTGTGATCTTGCAGAAACCTCTTGAAGCTGGGCGAGCGAGAAGGCAAGTAGCTGGGAACTCTCAAAGAGAAGAGAAACCGGATCGAGGGACAAACGGAAGACACCGGTTAGTCCATCCATCTCTCTTCATTCTTAATTCATAAAGGAAGAATACTAGAATAGCTGTCTCTGTTTGTTGCTAAGGCACTGTCACACCTTAGGTGGATAGGATCGTCCTGCATAGGCATTTTTCCCCACAACAAATTGGCGACTCCACTGGGGAGATCTGTTTAGTCATTTCATTTGTGTTTCCATCATTGTTTGTTTCATAGACTCAACAGCGACAATCGAACTGCATCTGCTATTCTCAGATGCAAAGTAGACAGCTGCTGCTTTGATCCAATCACTGGATTTGTCTATGATCTGAACAATGGACTCACAAATGATTTGATGATCCTTTGTGATAGATCTTAGCCCTTCCTCAAAGCATCCCTTTGATTGTACCTTGCTTGTTGCTTTTATTTGGCCTAAAACCGTAGATTAATCAGCAAACTGTGACCCAGAACCCAGTGAGAAACTCTCGTTTCTCCTTCAGCGCAGACCCTGTGAAGAGGTTCTGCATTTCAACGCAGGTCCCGTGAAGGCTACCTGCGCTGAATGTCAAAACCCCTGTGTTAAGGGTGCGTTGATCCAGTTAGGCCTTGTACAACTGGGGTTCTCCACTCTGTTTTGCCTTGTTTTGATCTCTGATTTTTGCAACCTGTAACCAGCATAGGTACCTGTCTGATAACTCCTTTTCTCTGCTTAAATTCCGCCTCCTTTTATACAAAAAGACTGTGAGTGTTTTTATGTGTTTGTGGCGTCATTTACAGTTTTCCTTTGCAAGAGTGAAATAATCATCCTGTAGCCCTTGATTCAGATCTGTTGATTGTGATCTTAGGAGAGAGTTCATTGGCTGTTTACAGTTGGTTATGAATTCATTTTTGCTTTTGGTTTGAGTTTGTCTCTTTTGAGTGTCAAAACAAGTATTCATTTCGAAAATCGTTAAGTGTTGTAATCTCTTCTACCCTTTCTGATTTCGAAAAAGTGAACTTGTTTGTATTTGTCATTTAAAAGAAAATTCAAAGTTGTGCAAAAAGATTTCTTTTTAGGCATCAATATTAAGAGAGCAGAAAACAAACACCTGCATTGTGCATTTGCATCTTGATAGTTTGCATGCTTGATTTAGGAAAAGTGCATTAGAGTGTGCTGATTGCTCTTTGAGAAAAGATGGTGTCTTTCTTTTCCCTTTTTAGCTAGGATTTTCATAGTTGAAAAGATATAAAGCTTGCTTATCATCTTTAGACTGCATTTAGGAATTGTATCATACATCTCGTGGTGAACCTCAAAAGGCAAACTTCTAAAAAGATAAACCTAAAATAAATTGAATGAACTTAACAACGCTTTGTAACTTAACGCACAACATAGAGGTCTAGGCTAGAGACGTGTTCCGGCGTCGTAAAGCCTGGTGACTGTCGATCTCGCTGATGGTGGGTGATTCCTCCTGAGGGACGATAGCGCCAGTATGGATTGTGCTCCCACGTACCATCGCGTATATATTGGGAGACCCCTATAGGCATAAAACCTTTATCCTTAGGAAGCCATGTCGGCCGCCCTACTGATCGCAATGCACTAAACACAACATTCAGGAAGATCGACCGCCCGTACCCTAAAAAGTATTCTGCAGTTTTGCGAAAAGTTTGGCACACCCTCTACCTAGAACTCCAGAGCAGTTCCTTTTGGCCTTTTTCAGATTCTATAACGGAAAAAGTCCATCCGAGCATTTGTCACTTCGGGCTCGTTAAAACATCAAAGGAGACTAGAGTCATCTTTAGCTTTTTCTCGACTCTTTAAAATTGAAAAAGAAAGTTGTGTCTAAAGCGTCGTTAAAATTTATTTTAAACGGAACAATCACCCCTTATTCCTGCGTTGATCTTTAGGTTGAGAAAATGGAGCACACCAACCAAGGAATTCCCCTTGGTGGAATTCCTAGTCCCTTCTCCTCTTGGGGAGATGTTGGTGCACCCCATATGGCCACATTGTCACTTCCAGGACTGACAATTGGCCTGCCGATCTGGCTCTTCTCGACCAATGTCGTTCAAAACACCACTATTCCTGAACAGTCGAATCAACAGTTAGACCAGACCAGAGTTATCCACCAGCCTTCTACTTCATCTAATTCTTCCTCTCCTCCTTCCTCTTCGCTTGACGGAACTGGTAAAACAAAAAACCAAGTTCCTAAGGAGAAGAAGGAAACGAAGAAGAAAGAGAAGAAGAAGAAGGAGCCAAAAGCGACTGGGGGCAAACAAGTGGCGTCTGACAGAAATCCACACACAGCACTGAATAGGCCTAAATCGCCATGTGTCATATGCAAGGGAGACCACTTCCACAGAGATTATCCCTGCATCCCTCGGATACTAAGGGACTGGTCTCCCCGTTTGCAAAATTCGGTGGCGTCAACCTCTGATAGCCATGTTGACAGCTCACCGTCAACTAGTGAAAGTGAAGTCACAGGACAGAGAGGGAAAGCTAGATTTCCCTGCAAACTGTGTGAAGGCGACCATGCCATCCACCGTTGTCCCTTCTTAGACGAGGCCAAAAGAGTTTTGGAAGATCGCCCGGTTTTACCAGTGCAACTTCCTCTTGGATATCAAAAACTCCTGCCAAGTCCTTCACCAGTTGAGAACCCGGCTGGCCCGCTCAGGTGGTCAGCCGAAGCACCTATCATTGAGGATGAACCATCTGAATCCATACCTGACGAAAGTCAAAAGGTTGAGGCGACAGTTGACCCGGTTTTGCCTTCAGAGGCTCTATCCTCGAATGATACCATCACAGAGGAGAATAAAGACGACATCGTCCAAATTCTCTTCATCAACACAGACTCCGATGAACAAGGGGGAAATTTGCCCATTCCTTTATCGCAGGAAGGAACTTTGTCAGAGTCATACCCAGCCGTCTATTCGGTCCCACCACCAAGCAACCTAGTTGTCTCATTCGACTGGAACCAACTAGGCAGACCCCGTTTGCCAGCAAGCATACCATTCAGAATTATTGTTCAAATATACAGAATGGTAATGGCTGGCACCATCATCGATGAGGGGGCATCTGTGAGTATCCTTTCCTCTATTGCTTGGAAAGCGCTTGGTTCGCCAGCGCTTTTTCCTGAAATGAGAAATCTGACAGGCTTTGATAAAGGAACCAGTCGACCTTTAGGGATCCTCCCCAATGTGCCCATAACATTGAAAGGGAAGACCGTTCAAATGAACGTGATGATCGTTCAAGGACCCTTGGATTATAACCTACTCCTTGGATGAGACTATATATATTGCATGGGAGCCATCGTCTCCTCACTCTTTAGAGTAATGTGTTTTCCGCATGAAGGAAGAATGGTCAAGCTCGTGGACCAGCTTTCATTTCCCGGATCACGCATCGCAAATAGTCATATACCATCCCTAAATGGTCTCTTCACGCAAGAGATGTCTCAACCCACGGTCCGTCCTCCTGATGAGCGCGAGTAATCCGGGAGGATATGACTGGAACCAAGGGGGCATGCGTCCTGGTCTGCTTCGGCAGGAAAACTTTGGGTATAAGGTAGGTTTCTGCGGGAGAATATGATTAGTCTGTACCCCGCCCATGCTGGAAGAGGGTTATTCTAGAATAATATTCTCTTGTCAAAGCTACGTGTTTGGCACTAAGGTCATTCACCTTTGTCTATCTCGGTAGACACCGTCGAAGAAGTGTTTTGTTTGAAAGATTAATGAAACAATCTTTGGGTAGCCTGAAAAAGGTAGGCCTTTCCTGCTTAAACAAATGTTTTGGCGGACAAAGTAAAGGTAACCTTGAAATCATATTTTATACCGGGGGGCATGCAAACCTTTTGGAGTGCAAGCAAGGGGCGGCTAGTTATTTTTTAAATTTTTAGGTCCTCCCTTTAAACCTGTAGGTCTAACCCTTTAAACTCATAGGATTAGTCGTTTCCAAACTTGCATAACGAAAGGATCCGGAGCAAAGCTTTGTAAGATGAAGCTCCATAAAAAATAGCATATTCAATGAGAAATTCTTATCATATGACTGGGTTATCGAGCAGTTTTAGCACACAGTTCATGCTCGTTAAAAAATAAACGCAAGATTCGAGCAGTTTTAGCACATAGTTCATGCTCGTTAAAAAATAAACATAAGATCGAGCAAATGTTTCCACCCGCATTTAAGCTCGTTAAAAAATGAACTATCCCGGTAAATAACCACAGTGAATGTAATACCATCAGCCATTAAAGCCTTGGTCGTGTTTGCACCGTCACCTCCACTTTTCCATTGGCTGATCGTTCACCTCCATATGATTGTTTACCCATTTTGAGGAACATCTGCGAAGAGTGATTTCACTTAGCCATCCTTGTGACACTGCCGTGATTGGAAAATTCCAAGCCTTACCTGGAATCAGCTGCTAACCCATTTTATCACTCGTTCCTCAAAAGATGAGTCTTCTTTAAACTCTTTTCATCTGACTCGTAAAATATGAAAAGATTGTCGAGTTTTGGCCTTCCAGCTCGTTAAAGTGACTGGAAGAGCTATCCCTCCTCTAGATTTTAATCTTTTTGGACCTGAGGGATTATTGCACAAAAAGATCGAGCGCTTGTTTTGTTCGGCTCGTTAAAACTATCGAAAACTCATCCCTTCTGTATTGTTTTATACTTTTTCGGACTTAAGGGATTAGATGACGAAAAAGGACTTTCGGAGTTGACTTTACGTACCTTTTCAGACTCTCTAAAAATGAAAAGGACCGAGTTATCCTTGTCGTTAGACTCGTTAAATGCATTAAATAGCGACAAACTTGTCTTTAGACGAGAACGAGTTTCACTATCGCTAGGCTCGTTAAAACATAGCGATGGGCTTGCCCGAAGGGCAAGTTATAGAACAAGCATATATTATCCTCCTCAAGCTTGACAAAAATAAAGAGGTACTGGTCAGCAATGATTGGGGAAAAATTGGGAGAAACTCAAGAAAACTTTGATGGTAGCAAGTCGCTCTTGAACATGACACTTTTCCTCCGTACCACAGTCGGGTTGGGTTGTTTCATTCACCGGTCACATCACCGTGGTCTCGCCATACCATCCATATTTGGGGTAATGCTACCAATCCATCGCATAATTGTCGCCATATGGTCAAGAGAAGTCATTCAGAGAAGTCAACCGTGTCCCATCCACTGCCATACATTATCCTTCATCCTTTCATGACCGCCACCCTGAATCATATGTCATCAGATCGTTTTCACCTCCATCAAAATCATTAGCTCCGTTCTGTGTCATTGATGTGGGATTCATTAAGGCCCTCCTTTGACGGATCGCTTCTTGTTGACATCAGCTCATTATCCAAGAATTTGATCTAGGAACACCCCCTTCAGTACTTTGAAGCTTGCATGCCTCAATGGCAAGTTTCTCACTTCCGGCGACAGGTATACATCAATGACCTTCGACCGAAAGATTTTGCGTGGTGTTCGACGCCAAGTCCTTTATTCACACCATGTGAATTGTACTGCAGTAACTTGAGGGTCATTATCATTATCGGTGATTCCTCTCGCGCTTGTTAACGATTTACCTCATTGGCCGGTAATCAAGCGATGTCTTTCCATGTTCGACTTCAGAACATTTCTCACATGGATCAACTTGTACTTAGAGTGAATATCGAACGAGTTTGAAGACCCTGGATCTAGTTTCATCCATCCGGGCTGCGATATATATTCAGGAAAAATAAAGACATTAACATGTACATCATTGCAACAGATAATCGTCCTACCCCAAAGGATGATAATTTCATCAAAATTATCAGTTTATCATCAGACGATTGTCTGTTCTATGTACAGAAAAATGAATTTATAAAGCTGAGCATGGGAATGCCCGCCTCAGCTAGATCATGAAAGCAGTATGAAAAATAATGTATTGTATTGTATTGTATTACAGGTCTCCTCCCAGCAATGAATGAACTTCGGATCCTCCTGATAAAGCATTTCACCCGATAAACGGCCTCATACTTTAGGGGGCAACTGTTATAGACATTTTTGTGCCTTACATCTATAAGCATGAAATGTCCATAATCTAAGGGATCCAAAGTCCCTAAACATGTTGTTTCTACCCCTAGAGGAACAAGGCTAACAAACCACAGCAATTCACAGAAGTTCTCCACCAGAAACTGCTCAAAAACAAGTCAATTCAGGATCAATTCAGAGGCTCCACTAGCTGTCTGCGCTGAAATGCAAAGTCTGCATTGGCTACCTGCACTGCAACACAGGTAGAAGCACTACCAGGGTGCGCTGAGCAGGAATTGACAAATGGCAAGTTCATTCAACAAGGTGTCAAGACCCTGGAAGCTTCCAGAATCTTCCTCAATGACACTTGCCTCAGTAAATTCGACTAGTGATGAGTAAGAGGTTCTCAATCTCCAAGTGGAAGCAAGAACCTCCAAGTGGAAGCAAGAACTGACATAGGGAGAGGACACTAGTCAGATCTCAAGCTGACTCATCCTCTCTCCAAACATCTATATATGGATCTCTCCTCCATGAGATCTAGAGGCTGGAATTTTGTTATTGCAAAGAATTGCTGTTGGTTTGAGATTGGAATCATTGGGTGCTTAATGCTTTGAGGGAAGATGAAGATAGGAATTTCATTTGCTGGGAAGGAGATGCTGGATTGGAGCCCTCTGGGTTGTATCTCTTCCTGAACCTTGTTATTCATCAATAAAGCTATCTTGGTTTCTCCTATATGCTGATGTGTCTTTGATGTATGATTGCATTAGTATGTTTAGTTTATTTCTAATCCTGAACTAGTTATGAATATGAATCTATGTATTTGTGTAGTGTTCTCTTCTTGTGATCTTGCAGAAACCTCTTGAAGCTGGGCGAGCGAGAAGGCAAGTAGCTGGGAACTCTCAAAGAGAAGAGAAACCAGATCGAGGGACAAACGGAAGACACCGGTTAGTCCATCCATCTCTCTTCATTCTTAATTCATAAAGGAAGAATACTAGAATAGATGTCTCTGTTTGTTGCTAAGGCACTGTCACACCTTAGGTGGATAGGATCGTCCTGCACAGGCATTTTTCCCCACAACACCCTCCCCCTTGGCATTATAGCCATATGCTTGAATATTGGAAAATCATGCAGGAATAAAGTCTGCTTGCATGTGGTTGTATAAAGTCAGGGATTAAATTGACCTCTGGTCAGTTTGATAACCTAAGCTACACCCCTTTTCCCGTTACAAACCTTTGAAATCATTTACCCACTCTATTTGCAAAAAAGCCTTGTAAAAAACCCACCTTTACCCCTTATCCTAAGTTTGCTGTAATGCGCATTTCAAACGCCAAAAGCACCAAATAAACCCATTTTTCCTTTTATCCAAAGTTTGGATGTATAGCGCGCTTTACACCGAAATACATTGAAAAAACGCATATTCCTTTGGTCTTCAAAGTACCGCCCGGGCGCGCGTTTCAAAAAATATATTAAAATATTCCCCGCCCGCTGCCGTATTGTCCTGCCACCTTTTCGACCCGTCGACCGTCGGATCTGGGCTTTCCCATCCGACGGCCCTCATCCATATCGGGTCGGCCCCGACGACCGAACGTTACCTCCCGAGAAACTGTCAGAGGGTGACGTCAGGCCTCCGCCACGCGTCGCCCCCAAATCTTATCGGGCCACCCTCTGACAATACCGCGACCGTATCCAGAGCGGTCCAAGCAAACCGCTTACCGCTTATTGTTTACCGCTTATCCCGTCGCGTCCTCGTCATCGCTACGTCACGCCCACGTCATAACCACTCAGCACCGTGTCATCGTTCGGCCCGCCACTGCTCCGACCTGTCCGCCACTTCACCAGTCCCCGTGGACCACTCACAGGCCGCCATGTCACCCTTCTGTACCTGACCCCACTTGATGTCGTCATGCTGACGTCATCCAGAAAAAGCGCCAATAACCCAAAAAGTCCATATTTTCGCCAAAAATCGCAGTTTTTGTCACTTTTGGCCAAAGAACTATTGCTGCGGTTTGCATGCAAAATACGATCTTTTCGCCATCAACCTGCGAAATTCAACTTAAAGGCCGCGGGCGCTTCCAATCCACCTGCATTATAACCATTGCCAGTAATTCACCAGGTATTTATCCGAGTTTCCCATCCGTGCCTAGTTTTGAGTATAATTTACCAAGCAAGCATAAAAAGAGTCAAAATCACTGTAATTACCCGCAATTCTCCACTGACTGGCATCCATTTTCAGTTATAGGGTCGAAATTCACCTACACAGTCCACATTTAGCCAAGTTTTCATTAAAATTACAGTCAGTCCGCGCATTCGTGGACTTGAAACCTGAGCTGCACTAATTCACCGGGAAAACAACGTTACTAGTCCCAGCATTTGCTCATTCAAACTCTGTTCGGAGCATTTCAAACTGTTCTCACCACAATTTACCCAATTCTTTCCTTGCAAATTGCCTCACTCTTGCAGAATACCCTTTTGTGTTGCTCTGTCCGGTAGAACAAGTCCTAGTACAAATTCAGAATCCTAATTAACCATGGAAACTCCAGTAGCATTAAATATCCCACCTCTGAATGCCCCACACAGAGAGTTAGAGTGGAAGGCCCTGGGTGATACAGATTATCAGATGACAGAGACATTCTCAATGAATTCCAAATTTAACATTCATATGCTAAATGAGTTAAAGGCTCAACACCTCAGTGGAGCTGATACTTTAGGGATTTGGGACTCAAATTTGCCCATCTTTAACCTTCCTCAAGTCAATGTCCTTCCAGACTTGATCCATAGATGCTGTGAAAACTATGATCCATGTCAAAGAGCTGTTCTCAGTTCCAAAGGTTCAGTCTTGTTCCATATCACCCCTGAAGCCATAAATGAGATGCTGCACTTTCACACTGCAAAGCCACTAACTCCTCTCTCTATGATGGACTTATTAAAGAAGGGGGGCAAGCTGTCCAGTGCCCAGGTCATCAAGATTAATCAGTTATTTATTCAGCTAAGCTCTAAAGCTGTGAGAACACCTCCTATTGGAAATCCATATCTCAATGACTTGGGAAAAATGCTTGTGGACTTGATCAGTTATGTCCTTGGGTACATGGGAATTGAGGATGTTGATGACACTATTATGGCCATGCTGTCCATATTTTCCCCTGGAAAGCCTCTTGCTGTGCATTATGATTATGCTATATACATTGCCAATAAGATTCATGAGAAACTGATGAATCTGGAGAGGGAGAAGGTGTTCAGATACACCTCATACATCTATCATTTGTTCTTATTTTATCAACCTGACAGTTTCCCTATTCCTCTCAAGAAACTTGATGCCCAGGGAAACCCAAGGTCTGTAGTATTTTGGACCTCAGTTTTTCATCACACCTCCTGTTCACCATACACATACTGTGAATTCATAGACCTTTTTATCCATCCAGCTATGACCTTGTTATTTGGTGTCCCTCCTCCCAGGTTGACCGATGAGATGCAAAGAATACTCCATCTCTCAAAGGCCTACAACATTGGTGATTGGTACTTTTACCAACACCATACAGTAATCAGAATATATGGCTGTGAGTTGGACCCTTATAGGCTGCCAAGATATGTCCCTATGAGACTCTTTGCCTTGGAGTATTTCAGGCAATTTGGAAATGCAGACCTGGTCCATTTCCACAGTAAAAACAAGAAGGTGCAACTAAAGGTCAGGAACCAGCTAGGCCCATTTCTTTACAACAAAAGGGAGGAGGGATGGAAGGAAGCAGATATGATCCTAGAGAGCCTCCAATTAGAAACCAATTTCCGTTGGGTACCTTATGACCCTAATCATTTCATTTCTCTCAGGAGGGTAAAACATAAACTGGGTGGCTATGCTCACATCAGATTGCCTCACATTGAAAAATATGCCAATTTACGAAGTTGGAAAGAGGGCACTCTAGAAGAGGCAATCACTAGAGAGAAAATGCTACAAAGAGAGGCAAAGAACATTAAAAAAGAGGCTGACTTGGAAACTTGTGGGCAGGTTTCCTCCTCCTATCAAAGGCAACTTGGAGCAGCTGCCTCATCTTCTACAGCCCAGCAGCAAGCAGCTAGAACTGTACATCAGGTGTCAAGCAAGGGCAAGGAAAAGCAGATGGAGCAGGAACAACCACCTCATACAGAAGAATAGCAAAAAGAACATCAAAAAGAAGAGCAGCCAATGAAGCAAGAACAAACAATTGAGGCCCCAATGTCCACTGGGCAACAAACTCAAGAAACTGTGCCTCCTAGGCAGGAAACGACTGTGGAGGCCTCGGTGCTCCAAACTCCTCAGAATGAAGACAGAAACCGAAAGAGGGATAGAGAGCAGGAGACTCCCCTCACCACATCCACAACTCAAGGGGAGAAAAGGCAAAGGATAAATCCCTTTTCTGAAGAAGAGATGCCCATCAGACAATCATTGGGCATGGGCCCACCAAGCATGGAGGCATCTGCCAGTTCCTTCCAGCAGGAACAAGAAAGAATAATCGGAGGAGAGATCAGCTCCTCAAGTCAGCAAAGGAGAGCCGAAACAGGCATCAAGCAACAATTCATTGACATAAAAAAGAGAAATGAGCCACTCAGGCTCCAGATCTATAATCAATTGCTGAAAATGGCCCCTACAAATCAGCAGAGGCTTATGTCAGCTTATGACATAAATGAGGGGAAAATGACCATGAGTCATTTCATGCCAACCATGCTGCAGCCACAGTCAGCTGCAGACTATATAAGGACCAACCTTGAGGTCCTTGCAAAAGACATCCACCCTATGGATCAAATAGAACTTCACAAGCAAACGGGTGAGATGGTGTATTCTACACTTGCAGATAAGACCTTCTTGGCACATAGGTTGGAAAACAGCCTGAACAATACAACCGCCCAACTTGAGTTGGAGAAGGCATCCTCTCAGGCCAAAGACAACAGGATAAGGTCTTTGGAGGATATAATCATATAGCTTGGGCATGACCCAAAGGACCCTAAAGCTATAAAGGAGCTGCTAAAGATAAGAGATTCAGACATTGCAGCTCTAAGAAAGATAATAAAGATCCCAGCAACTCTTCACCCTCAAATAGAGGGGGTTGCCCAGCGAAGAAAGGACCAGGATGTATCAACATTGCTGGTAACACTGCATAAACAACTAGTCCAGACAGAGGAAAAATGGTAGAAACAGAGGCTGCACTGCAGGCAGCCCTACAGCAGAAAGAAGGAGGCCAAACATTTCAGCCCCCTCCATAAGTAATCAACCTTGAGGAGTCCCCTCAAATTGTCATTCCTCCTACAGTGCAAATAGTTGAGACAGCTCCATCTACATCAGCACCAGCACCAACATCAGAGCAGGCTCCAAGCCTTGACATGCAGAAGCTGATGAATGAGATTCAAGCCCTGGAAGCCCAAATGGCAGAGCTAAATGAAGCCAAGGAGAATCTAGCTAAGCTGAATGAAAAATATGACAAGTCTAAGCAAAATGTAGCTGAAAAAGGAAGAGAAATAAAGGCTCTCAAGGAGAAGATAAAGGAGCTGGAGAAAGAGCTCACCCTTGACAAAGTGGTGGCTGAGGTCAAGACAGTTTTATGGGCCAACATTGGTCAATCAATAACAGATCAGTGGCAGTATATAGATACTATTCATGAGCAAATGGAGCTCATAGGCAAAGCACACAGGGAAGTCCAAAGAGTAAGAGCATCTCTAGGCAATATGCCTGAGATAGCCAATAGAATGATCAACGTTCTCAATAACCGCACAGGTCCTCAGCTGGCAGCAATGGGGATCCCCAATAGAACTGAAACCATCCTGCTGATAAAGAGGGTCCTCACATTGAGAAGCCTGGTACAAACATTGGATAGAAGAAGCTAGGACATGCAAACGGAAGTAAACAAATTCATGGATAAGTTTGCAGCATTACAGAGAAAAGGCCTTCCTGGCTTGCTGAACAGCGCAGGGAGGCTACTTTCACATGAAAATTATGCCAAAAGGGTGAATACTTTTGCTACCAATCAGATCACTGCAGGATCAAGTACCTCAGAGGAAACAGGGCCAACATCTGGGAAAAGTCTCTATGACAGAGTAGAGAACTTATTCTTTATTATGAATGAGATCAAACATTTGTTTGAAGTGCCTCCAAACTTCTACAAATATACAGAGGCAGATGAAACCTTAGATGCAATTTTGAGACATCAACTGCCTACACAGGAATGGTGGACCAAAATGATACAGTTGTTACTATAAACAAGAGGCTTTCACCAAGTTTTTGCATTAAAAACAAGTCATCGTGTTCAGACAGTAGACACATTTACTGTGACAGTAAAAGAGTGGACTGAGCCAGCTCAGCAAACCAATTCGGCCACTAAAGCAACACTGACAGCTATAGATGACAGGGCCGAGAAAGCTACAACATGACAAAGCCATAAAGACACATCTTTCAGCATTAATGCAGAACGCTCAACCGACTCAGTGACCTCCAAAGGTCAAAAAGACTTCTGACAGAATTAAAGAGTATTCATTTTGTATTTAGAGCAGTAATAACTTCCTTATCTGCTATTTTGTAAAGTTGGTGAGCGCATTTATTTATCAAGTGACTTAGCGGTTCAGATATTTTTGTATAACCGATTGTATATATTCCCCCTCGCAGAAGCTTGCAGGGGTTGTTGATTTTCTCTTCAGGAGATACTATGCTGTAAATGTTCAGAGTTTTAATACAACAAAGCTGATGGAATTTCCAAAGTTCTGTGTTGTCTGATGCGTTTTGGTGTGCTTGCTGAATGCTACAGGATTCCTGCGTATTTCATGGAACAATAAGTTTCTTTAACCTGTTCGTTATGTTTGTTATTTTCTTCATAATCCATTCATGTTCTGTTTCACAAGTTTAATGGCAAAGAAAAAGAATAGCTTCAGGATTTATTCATAGAATACCCTGAACTCAATCTAAGCTATTATGTATGTTTTCCTCAGTTATAGTTATAAGAGTGTAATTCTTAATTGCTGCACTTCCAAACTATACCTTTCACAGTGATTATCGTTCAGGAATTCAAACCTGCTCCTGGTCAATACATCTCTTTCTCACATCACCAATTTAGTGGAAATTTCTTAATTGCCTTCCACTGGTTAAACATACTTCATCATTACAATTTCAAGTTTGTTTCATGAAATATTTAAATGGCCCTGTTGCTTCAATAATCACACTCAACAAATTCAAACAACCTGCAACCACAGACTCCATTGCCCAATGGTCTAAAACTGTCTGAAGATATCACCTTAGGTACTGAAAGACATCATTCAACCAAAATTTTCAAACCAAACCCTCACCTCATATCTAGCCTAAGATCCTTAAGAACAAAGTTAAACAGTCAAAGAGAGAGCCCTCTCTGATTACAGGTTGGCTAGAACCTGTGATCCAAAGCTTGGTTAGTGGTTACCCCGGCCATATTCCCTCAGGAGTCAAAGGGAACAACCTGGGTGTTAACAGAGCCGAAGGAGGATCCCAAGAAGGTGGGGGAGGATTGTCATCCTCGTTGTCATCATCTGAAGAAGAAATATTTTCAGAAGAAGAAGGGATAGAGAGAGGTGTCACATCCGCCGAACTAGGCTCATAGGCTGATATATTTTCAACAAACTTTACATCTCTTCTAATGATAACATTTTTGGACTTAAGTGGAATAATTCTATATCCTTTGACATCTTCAGAATATCCAACAAAAATACATTTTTCACTCTTAGGCTCTAGAGCTTTATGTTTCTCATCTGGAATATGGGCCCATGCTTCACTTCCAAAAACACGAAAGTGACTTACATCTGGTTTAATTGAGCTCCATGCTTCTTCTAGAGTGATATTCTTTAAAACCTTAGTAGGAGTGCGATTTACTATGTAATTTTCACAGTTAATTGCTTCTGCCCAAAAGTTAAGACTAAGTCCTTTAGATTGAAGCATACAATTAGCCATTTCCTTTAAGGTGCGATTATTCCTTTCAGCTACACCATTTTGTTGTGGAGTATATGGAACAATATGTTGCATTTGAATTCCATTCACGGTGAAAAAGTTGATGAGTTTGTTGTTAACATATTGTCCGTCATTATCAGATCTTAGCTTAAGAATTTGATGTCCAGATTGTTTTTCAACAAAGGCCTTAAAGGCCAAGAACATGTTAAATACTTCACTCTTGAGTTTTAAGAAGTATACCCAAATGCGTCTGGAGAAATCTGGAGAAATCATCAATGGAAGTTAAGAAATACTTGTAGCCAGAAAATGGAACAACTAGAAGTGGAACACATAAATCACTATGCACAAGCTGCAATGGGGATTAGGCGTGCCAAGAGGCACGTTTTTCAAAACTATCTCGATGATGTTTTCCGAGTACACATTTGGAACAAACACCATCTCTGCAAGATAACATTGGAAGAGCTGTCACCATATTTTCTTTACATAGATTCTGAAGGGAGTGATAATTTAAGTGACCAAATCGCTCATGCCAAAGTTTACTCACTTCATCATTATGAGCAACAAATACTGAGAGAAGATTTGATGACCCAGAGTTGTTAAACTTATACAACCTTGTAGAATCATCAGCAATGCTAGTAGCTAAAATCTGTCTAGGATCTCTTAGGTCCTTAATTACAACATCGTGAGGTGAAAATTCAACGATTTTACCTTCACCTGAATGAGTTATCTGATATACAGATAGAAGGTTGCAGGATAAGCTTGTAACACATAATACATCATTAAATTGACCATTATCTAGGTGAATAGTTCCAGTCCCTACAACACTAAGATATCTATCATCACCAACATATATATTTTTGGTGTTACAATCATTTAAAGAAGAAAACATGGCTTTGTTTTTGGCCATGTGATAAGAAGCTCCAGAATCAATGAGCCACTCATGAGATGAGAAGAAGAAGATACATTTAGTGCATAACTAGATCGAGATGCTTGACAACCACATGCAGAAAGTGCTATTCCTGAAGATGAAGTTGAAGTAGAAGAGTGATTCAAATGGATGTTATGCTTCTTCATTGCTGCTTCCAAGGCTTCCATCTTTTTAAAGCATTTGGATTCTAAGTGGCCATTTCGATTACAAAAGTGGCAATGTCTATCAGTCTTATTCCCTTTGTTTTTATTTGCCTCATCATTTTGAGGCTGAAATTGCTTAGGACCCTTGTTTGGTTTAAGACCATTCTTTTTAGGATACTGCTTCTTAGGATTCTTTGAATTTGGTTGCTGCTGGGCAACTAAGGCTTTCTTAGAAGAGTTTCCAAGATTAAGAAGACCAAGATATAAGAGCTTTTCTTGTTCTCTTATTAAAGAATCACAAAAGGCATCAAAAGAGGGGGACTTGTAGTCTTGTCCTTGAGAAAAAAAGGCTTCTCTAATAGAATGGAAGGTGGAAACAAACATAGAATATGTTGGTCCCAACTTAGTAAGAATGAAATAGATAATGCTACCATCTTCTTTCTTAACCTTAGCACCTTCCAAGAGAAGTCTAAGGGTCTTGAACTTGGACAAAAAATCTTCAATGGAAGAAGAATTATTGGGGTCCAATGTAAGCAACTCATTTTTGAGTTAATGGGCTCTAATTTCATTTTTAATTCCAAAAACTTTAGTGAGCTGTTTCATTGCTTCATTAGCAGTATCAAGTTTTGCGATATGGAATCTAAGGTCTAGAGAAATAGACATCCCTATCAACCCACGTGCTTGATCTTGCCTATTTTTCCATTTGGCTGCCTTATCTTCATTTTGAGGTTTGGTTTCTTGGCCTGAGGCTATTCTGTAAAGACCTTTACTTCTAAGTAAATCCAAAATGTAGGACCACCGTTGGAAGTAGTTGGTGCTGTCAAGAATAACTTGGCATGGACTTTCCATTTTAACAAAAACTGACCCTGTAGATGCTGAAACTAAGTGTTCCAATGGAAATATCTCGAAAAATTAGGCTGATTAAAAAAAAACGACTCTGAAAACAACTTTCGGATGAAGAAGTCATGGCTTTTTGAAAGAAAGTTGTTGAAGATGCCGACGAAGTGCGTGAATGTGCGGAAATGAATGATAATGTTATATTAAAAAAAAATCCCCCCCTCTGCCACCCCTCCCCCCCTTTCTAAACATAAATCTAATTAGCTCACAATTTTTTTTTATGTGACTCACTTTTATAAATAAGTGAAAGTCACTTTTACAATGGTACTTTATGAGCTACCCACTAAATTGTAACTTAAAAAAAAGATAAAGAGACTTTAGAATTATAAGTGACTCACTTTCTATAATGGGTGAGAACACTTTTACATAAAGTAACTTTAAAACATAAGATACACGTGATTTTTGAAAAAGTAACTCAACAAAAAGAAAGACTTGAACCCAAGACCTCTATTCTCATAAAGTAACTTTGGACCAAGTGAGCTAGTTTAAAAGGTTAGTAATTTTTGGAAAAGAGGAAGGTTTTTTTTTTTTTTTTGTAGTTACTGAAGCTTTGGAGTGCGTGCTTACTTGAGAAGGATCTTTTTTGCCTACAAAACAAAAACCACAAAACCCAACATGGACATACAAAAAAACAAACCTTATGGTTTGAAGTTAGCTTTACCTGGAAACTAAACAATTTCCTCAATGTTTATGATTTTCCGAGATCACACTAAGGCGCAGCGGAAAAGAGCATACACATGAGAAAAATCCTTCCTTTTTGTTTTTGATTTGCCCAGATCGCACAGAGTCACGGGGCAAAGAGAATATGCATAAATGAAGGTATAGATCCGGTAATAAAAAACAAAGAGATGAATAAACTGAAATAAACATAGAGAAAATAACTAAAAACTGCAAATAAACATTGTATACCTCCTGATCTCAAAAATGACGTAGCTAGAACTACCGGAAACCTTTTCACATGAAACGAAAGGGGTTTCTCACTGGAACCGATGCTCCTAACACAATAGAGCAGTCCTCTTGGCCCGAAAGTAGTCATAAATAGTAGATATAGGAAACGACAGTCGAATGCAGTTCTACTGGCTTTAGATTTGGATCACCAACGGATGTGGCCCTCAAATGGCTTTGATACCACGTAGGAATTTACAGGGTAAATTCCTCAGACAAAACACCAAAGGAAACTTCTCACAAATAGATCACAAATCATTACACCAATATTCTTGACGTGGTTAAAACCCCTCAAAGAGGGAAACGGTCCACGGCCTGAGCCAACGCGGCCACTTCAGGCAATTTATTAATAAAAGAATGAAAATTTACATAAGATTATCTCATGAAAGGTTAACCTACAAATGACCCTCCATGCTCTTTAAATAGAGATCATGGACCAATCGGGTGTTAAGCCATAAATCAAGTGTCGGTAATACCGAGGAGAGAATCAACCATCGGATCACTACATATTGTGACCATCAGATTGTAAGTTACAAAAGTACATAGTAAAGAAACACACTTTACCTAACTATACACTAGACCAAGTTATGTTTAGCTATTTCCTATGTGTCAGAATATCCTAACATGAAGGAGTGGCCTAGACTAAGGGAAAAGGTCACCAGTGGAATCAGGGTGTTAAGGGTGTGATAATGTGTTCCTGAGCATTGTAGTAATTTTTGAATAAGTTTGAAAAGTTATGCCCCATTTCCATAATTTAATCTTGGAAGTTGGGTCATGCATAACAACTCTCAAATCATGTTTACCCTAGTGAGCTTGTAAAAGTGGGTAAATGTGGGGTGGGGTGTTACATAGTGGTATTAGAGTAGGTTCATAGCACTGGAACTTGGGGTAAATGTAGATTGTTATGCATGCATGCTATTTGTCTATATGTTTACCATGCATGCATGTCAGCTACTTATTTGCATTGTTATTATATCCATGTGCATGATATGCTTTTGATATTATGATTATATATTATGTTAATATAGACTAACTTGTTTAGATGCAATAACCTCACCAGTAGTTAGTTGAGGTAATGTTTTGATTATGCCTTTCATTTGATCTAATAGTGATATGTTGCAGGAAATAGAAGGCCAAGAGATGAAGAGTAGAATGGTGGATTACATTTCATATCTCCCCATACATACCAGAAGAGAAATTAGTGGGATGGGAGAAATAAGTTGAACAATAGGTAGAGGGGGACTCTCCTGATCTAGAAGATACATGAGAAGTTTGAAGGAAGAGATCATACGTTGCAAAGAAAATAATGAGAGGTTGATTGTAGCATAAGAAAGGCTTGCAAAATCTCAAGAAAAGCAAGTTGAAGTTAATGAAATCATCCTTCAAATCCTTTCATATTTACATAAGCAAGGATAGTTGGGGACTAGTCATGGAAATAGGCATGAAGAAAAGACTAATGGGGCAGATGGAACCATGTCTCAGAAAAGGTATAATATGGGCAAGGATGAGACAATAAAGAGAGGCAGACTCTTGGATACATCTGGGAGGGGGGATAGTGCACATGGACCTTATTCTAGCTCTACATCTAGGAGACATCATTGCCATCATCATTATAGGAGGAGTGAGAAGGGGTATTTTCTAGAGGAATTCAAGAAGTCCAATCCTCCTACTTCTGATGGTGAGATGAACAAATCAGAAGATACAAAATCATGATTGTTTGGAATAAGGAAAATTTTCAGACTTCATGAATATTGAGAGAATATGAAAGCCAATATAGCTGCCTTCATTCTCAAAGAAAAAATAAATATATGGTGGGAAAAATTTTAAGCATGTCAGTGGCATCAGGGAAGAGCAACTGACTTGGGAAGAATTTGAATTTTTTTTCAAAAAGAAGTACCTGTCTAAGAGGTATTATGATGGATATGCCAAGGAATTATATGAGCTTAGGATGGGTTGCATGACAAATGAAGAATATACAACCATATTCCTATAATTGTTGAGATATATGTCATAATCAAGGATGAGAAAGTAAAGATCCAAAGTTTCATAAACATATTTCCATTATCATTCAAAGATCATATTGAGTTTGACGAGCCTCAATCACTAGAGGAATCCATCAAGAAGTTAAATCATTGCTATGAACAATCAAAGCACAAGCCTGAGTTCAATTATGACTAAAAGGGTAGCGAGAAGACTAAAGGAAAATAGTCCAATAAGCACGGAAGGTCTCAAGATGTAGGTGAAAAGGAAAATGTGGCTCCGCATAAGAAGTCCAATGTAGTTGAGAAAGGACATGAGTCTCAACTTGTGGAGTATCAGAATAAAGGTAGTGCAAAGAACCTTTGAAGTGTTGGACTTATGGTGGACATCATTGTAAGAGAGATTGTTCTTTGTATTACAGTGGTAGGCCTCAGATCTATAGTGCTCAAGAGGCACATATAGTATGTGGATGTAGGTCATAGCATTCCTCAGATCTATGCAATAGTTGATAACATGCAGATAAACCACCAAGCATCCATTATCAAGATGGAAGGTAAGCTTTGTGATTAATTTGTTTCTATTTTGATTAGTCGTGGATTGAATTATAACTATATTAGTCCTGAACTAGTGGATTAGTTCCATTTGGATAAGGAAGTGCATGCAGAATCTTGGTTGGTATAGTTGGCTACAAAGAACAAGAGAAGAGTTCATCATTGGGTGAAATCTTGTACATTTGAGCTTAATGGCATGCCTACAACAAAAAACTTGAATTTGCTTCCTTTGGGTGCATATATAATGCTTTCGGGCATGGATTAGTTGTTGATTCATATGACAAAGATAGATTTATATGAGAATGTCATTGAGTGCCTGGATGAGGATGGAGAAAAGAGAGTCTTGCAGGGAAAGAAGAAGCCTACATTAGTGAGGATGGTTACAACCATGTAAGCTAAGTGCAATCATAGGAAAGGATGTTTATTGTTTGCAGTACATGTTTCCAGTGACAAAGGGAAGTAGGATCAGGATGGTGAGACCACAAGGAGGTATCTTATCTTACAACAATTTCAAGATGTGTTTCCTGCAGAGATTCTAGATTTTCCTCCTCATAGGGAAGTGGACTTGTCTATTGAGTTGAGTCCAGGAGAAACACCAACATCTAAGGCACCTTACAGGATGAGCAAGCTCGAGCTGGTGGAACTGAATTTGCAGCTTAAAGAGTTGCTCGATAAGGGGTACATAAGGCTAAGTGTGTCTCCTTGGGGTGCACCAATGTTGTTTGTAAAGAAGAATGATGATACTCTCAAATTGTGCATTGATTACAATCATTTGAACAAGGTGACCATCAAGAATTGGTATCCATTGCCTCAAATTGATGATTTTTTTGATCAAATGAAGGGATTTGCAGTACTTTTGAAGATTGATCTGAGATCAGGATATCATTAGGTTTGCATCAAAGAAGAAGACATCTACATTACTGCATTTCGTACAAGGTATGGACACTATGGGTTTGTGGTGGTTTCTTTTGGTCTTACCAATGCTCCAACCATCTTCATGTGCATGATGAATAGTGTGTTGTGCCCTTACCTAGATTAGTTTATGATAGTCTTTGTTGATGATGTATTGGTCTATTCAAAGAATGAGGAAGATCATGTAGAGCATCTGGAAGTATTATTGATATTGTTGAGGGAGCACAAGTTGTATTTCAAGCTTAGCAAGTGTAGCTTCTTTCAAACTCAGATTATTTACTTAGGACATGCTATTTCCAAGGAAGGGATAGTAGTGGATCTAGATAAGATTAAGGCTATCATGGAGTGGCCAACTCCAAAGAATGTGTATGAGGTTAGATCATTCATGGTACTAGTAGGTTATTATAGGAGGCTCATCACGAACTCCTCCAAGATTGTCTATCCTATCACATACTTGTAGAGGAAAGGGAAGAATTTTGAATGGATGGCTGAGTGTGCAACTAGTTTTGATCAGTTGAAGCAATTTCTTACCAATGCTCTAGTTTTGAGGATGTCAGATCTTGATAAATACTTTTTGGTTTTCTATAGATAATATCAAGGAAGGAATGGGTGGAATCCTGATGCAGGAAGGGAAGGTAGTGTGATATGAATCAAAGAAGTTGAATGAGCATGAGTTGGAAGCTATCATTCATGGATTGAAGATATGGAGACATTATCTCCTTGGCAGGAGGTTCGTTTTGATGAGTGATCATAGTGGATTGAGGAACTTGTTTGACCAACCTAATTTGAATGCAAGACAAACAAGATGGTTGGCTATGCTCAATGAGTTTGATTTTGATATAAGGTACATCAATGGCAAAGAGAATGAGGTTGCACTTTATCTCAGTAGGAGAGTGAAGGTGAATCATATTTCAGTTGTGAGCTCTTATGGGACATATTTGTAGGAGCGGATATTGGATGCAGGGAAACATGATGAGAGGTACCATCGACTGAAGCATAGATTACAACAAGGTGAGGGTGATAAGGATGAGGAATCTCACCTCACAACATATGGCTTGGTTAGATTTAGGAGCACGATCTATGTGCCTGACAATGGTGAATGGAAGACGCTTATTTTGAGAGAGTTTCTTGTAAATCCATATTCAGGCTACCCAGGATAGCGAAAGACTTTGACAAGTATCAGGAAGTTCTATTATTTTCCTAATTTGAAGAAATAGGTGGTTGATTTTATTGCTAAGTGCTTGGATTGTCAATAGGTGAAAGCTGAATGCAAGCATCCTACTGATTTGTTGCAACCTATTCCGATTCTGGAATGGAAATGGAAGGTCATTTTCATGGATTTCATTATAGGATTGCCAAGGACATCAAGGCAGCATGACTCCATCATGGTGGTGGTTGACATGTTGAGAAAGATAGCTCACTTCATTGAAGTTAAGTCTACCAATTCAGCTAGTGAAGTGGATCAAGTATTCATTAAGGAGATTGTGAGGTTGCATGGAGTTCCCAAGAGGATTATATCATATAAAGATGCCAAGTTCACTTCCAGGTTTTGGAAGGAGTTGTTTGCAGGCTTGGGGTCAAAGCTATCTTTCAGTACGACTTATCATCTGAAGACAAATGGGAAGACAAAGATGGTTAACAGGATACTTGAGGATATGTTGAGGATCTATTCCATGCATCAAAAAAGGAAGTGGGAGGAGTATCTTCCACTAATAGATTTTTCTTATAATAATAGGTATCAAGAATCCTTGAGGATGAGTCCATTTGAGTCTCTCTATGGGAGGAGTTGTAATACTCCTATTAGTTGAAATGATACAGTGAGCAGGGTGTTGATTGGATCAGATATATTGAGAGAGATGAAGCAAGAGATGCGGGTTATCAGAAAGAATTTGAAGGAAACATAGGGCAGGCAGAAGAGATATGCAGATCAATATAGGGTATTCAAAGTATTTCAAGTTGGAGAGCATGTGTACTTGCGTATCAAGCCAAAGAAGATCTCCTTGAATATTGGATCATGTGCCAAGTTGGCACCTCGGTATTGAAGACTTTTTAAGATCCTTGAGAGGATTGGACTAGTGGCATACAAACTTGCTTTGCCTCCATCAGTGAAAATCCATGATGTTTTTCATGTTTATTTGCTTAAAATATATGTACATGATGTTGATCATGTGATTAATTAGTCTGTATTGTAGGTGGAACTAGAAGGAGAGTTCTAGCCAAAGGCTCAATGCATCCTACAACAGAAGAAGCTCATGCTCCAGAATTGAGCAATTGAGCAAGTTAAAGTTTAGTGAAAGCACTTTGGGCCTGATGAAGCTACATTAGAGATGGTTGATCAAATGTGGGCATTATATCCTTATTTAATTGTTGGTTGAAGAAAATGTACCTTAGTAAATGCACATATATATTTATGTGTGTGTGTGTCATTGTAGATATTGTATCAAGTTGTGTTTATAAAGCTCCAATAAGCAGTATGTCATTGTAAATACTGCATCGAGTTGTGTTTAAAAAGCTCCATAAGTAGTATGTTGTCATGTTTTTCAACAATTTTGTTTGTTTATAAGTGTCATAGAACACCGAGGACGATGTCCCCCAAGGGGAAGGGGTTTGTAAAAACCTCGGGTTAAAATTCCACGTAATAAATGTGTATTATAAAGGAAAAATCAAACATAGGTCATGGGACACATATTCCAAGTTGAATGAGAGGAAAAACATTACAATTGGAATCACTTGCGGTTAATTATTTATTTATTGGCTGTGGAAATTTCCATTGGAGTTGGTAAGAGGCAAAGGAAATAAATGGCAACTTAATACAAGAAATAAAGGAAAATAAGAGAAAAGGAAGATGAAGAGACAAGAATATGCATGTAAGGGAAAAAGAAGGGAAAGGAAAAGAAAAAGAAAATAATTTGGGAGAGACATCATTCTAGTATTATTCACTTTTGGAAACTAGCAAGAGAAAGAATATATCAAAAGGAGAGAAAAGGAGAGAGAACTTGGACAACACTTGGACATAAGCAAAAATCAAACAAGGAAAGAAATGAGTGCAAGAGGAAGAATGGGAACAACATCCAACAGGAGGACTATTGCAGGTAATAGTGTGCATATGTGATTTATTGATATGAAATTAAACATGAACGGTACAACTTACATATATAATCATAAACACAGAGATGCAGTGGAAAAACACATAATTTCATTAATATAAAAATACTGAACTATGCTTACAAATAGAATGGAAATAAGATAGCTCGGGCGATGGTAGCTTATCTTTGAGAAGATATGTGGTGCTACTGCCTCTGAACTGAGTTACAATGAGGCTCAAGGGAAATTTTATTATTGAATGATAAGAGAAAACCCTAAACAACCAAAACCCTAACCCGAGGAGATGTAACACCAAGATTTTATGGGCTCGTTAGGGTTAGTTGGGTAGCCAACTTCCCAGGGTTGTAACTTGGTCATATTATCTTCGTTTGACGCGTATGATGCCTCGTTAGAAAGATCTATCCGAGGACTAAAACTGTCAATGTGATTTCTTTAACAATCCCTTGATGATTTTTGCTAAAAAAAACGTCATTTAAGGCCTCAAAATGACTCGGAAGTTCAGGACCCGAAAAACTACCAAAAATAGTAAACTGTGCTACAATTAAGGAAACTGAAAAACTTAAAGAAACAATGGTGAGGGTCTAAGTGGAATAGGTGGGTGGCCACTAATATTCACCTAGACTAGTCCTCCCCCCTTAGGAAGAAATGGTCCCCATTGTGTTGAGTTCCTCCATGAGATGAGGAAACGTCTGCTAAACTTGGTCCCTGGTGAGCCATTTGCCTTGGTGAAGGATTTGACTTGCTTTGACAACTCAATATAGTTGTATCCTTTGTTTCCGAGTGGTCTTGATCTGTATGTCCATGATCTGATCAGTTGTGGCCTGTTCCATGCAGCTCAGGTTGAGCTATGTTGGTGTGAGATGTTCTGCAATGTCAGATGTGTCCAACAATGGTTGAAAGTATGGTTGAAGGCGATCTACATTGAACACTGGGTGCAGACCAAGGAACGGTGGGATGTTGAGCTTAAAGGGATTGTCACCGATGACCTTGGTGACGGTGTATGGCCTATATCAGAGCGAGCAAATCTTGTGGTGGGGTCCAACAAGGTGCTCCTTCTACAAATGTAGCCAAACTTTGTCCAATATATCATGGACTTGTTGGCGGATGTGTTGAATGCTCTCAATGAAGTTTTTAGCCCTTTCAACTTCAGACTGCACGTGAGCCGAATCTACCTGAGTGGTTGCAAATGGTATGGCCACATCAATGGGGCATAATGGCTAAAATCCCAACCCTACCTGAAAGGGGTTGTGGCATGTTGAGTTGTGGAGAGATCTGTTGTAGTTGTGTTGGACATAAGGGAGACTTTCGTCCCAGGTGTGTGGATGCTTTGAGTTGTACATGCGTAGAATGTGTATGATCATACTGTTGAAAACCTATGTTTGGCCATCAATTTGTGGATGAAAAGTCGTGGACTTAGTAATTTTTGTATCCAGCATCAACCAAAGACTTGAACAAAATGCACTCAGGAATTTGTTGTCTCGATCTGAGATAATGGACTATGGGATCCCAAAGTGTACCCATACTCGCTCAAAGAATAGCTTAGTAGTGGCCTCTTTTGTGATACTCTTCTTACAAGCCGCCATGATGGCCATCTTAGAGAATCTGTCGATGACCACGAAAACACAATCGTTGTCGTGCTTAGCAGAAGGAAGGCCTGATATATAATCGATGGAGACAGATTCTCAAGGCTAACTAGGAGTAGGTAGAGGAGTATACATGCCTTTCTTCTTGATGGCTAGTTTGGAAATGGCATAGGCGGTGTAGGATCTAATGTACTTCCCAGCATCCTAAAAAATTTTTGGCCAATAAAAATACTTTTGCAATACCACCATTGTTTTCTCTACTTCGAAATGTCCAGTGACCCGACTATAGTGCACCTCCAAAATCATCTTGTTACACTCACTTGAAGTAACACAGATGTGTCTCAAGTGGCATAAGAGTGCATCCTGAAGGTGAAAATTTGGAACTTGCTTCCCTTCCAGGAGTGTCTAGTATATACTGTCGAATTCTGGATCACTCTTGTAAAGATGAAGCCACCCCGATGTCTCGTGCCCACAGGA
This sequence comes from Pinus tabuliformis, assembly GCA_031772625.1. Taxonomy (NCBI): domain Eukaryota; kingdom Viridiplantae; phylum Streptophyta; class Pinopsida; order Pinales; family Pinaceae; genus Pinus; species Pinus tabuliformis. The sequence goes on from CM062813.1 coordinate 120,604,289, forward strand.
GTCGAACACAGTGATTAGCACCATGATCGGTGGTCGGATGAGGCAATTAGTGACATTATTGGTGCTGCCATTCTTATACTTAATGTTCAAATGGAACTATTGCAAATAGGTGGACCATTTCTGATGGCGATCATTCTGCAACTTCCCTTGTGTCTGTATGAACTGTAGAGGTTGGTGGTCTGTGTGGATGACTATTTCCTTCCCCAGAATGTAATGCTTCCATTGATGGCATGCCTGCACAATGGAATACATTTATTTGTCATAAGTGGGGTACTTTCAGACTATGTATGAAAGTGTCTCACTATGGTAAGCCACTGGATGCCCATGCTGAGTAAGAATTGCACCAATAGCATAGTCGGAGGCATCTGTCTCAATCTCAAATGGTTGTTGCAAGTCTGGTAATGTGAGCATTGGTACCAAACATAGATGATTCTTCAACTCGAAGAACGCTCGCTTTTGGGTTTCAAACCAAAAGAACTTTTCTTTCGCTCTGCCCTTGGTGACTTGACTTAAAGGCCAAGTGATATGAGAGAACCCCAACACGAACCTATGGTAGAAATTGGAAAGACCCAAAAAGCTGTGGAGCTCTATTAGAGTGGTTGGGGTTGGCCAATCCCGAATGACTTGTATCTTGGATGAGTCCACATGTACACCCTGCTCATCAATGATGTACCCCATATATTGAACCTGGGTTAGGCCAAAGGTGCATTTATCCAAGTTAGCACACAACTTGTGTTGTTGAAGGGTTTGAAGGACCTATCAAATATGGTGGAGGTGCTCTTCCCAACTCAGGCTAAATATTAAGATGTCATCTAAATACACCACCACGAATGCATTGGTGAAGGTTCACAAGATGTCATCCATCAGTCTCATGAAGATTGTAGGGGCGTTTGTAAATCTAAACGGCATGACAAACCATTCGAAAAGGCCCTCCTTGGATTTCAAGGAAATCTTCCACACATTATAGGGTTTGATAAGAACCTCGTGATAACTTGAGTTCAAGTCAATCTTGCTGAAATATTTCCCCCCTTGAGCTGGTCCAGAAGGTCATAAATTCGTGGTATTGGGTACCTATTCTGGACAATGATCTTGTTCAGTGTTCGATAGTCACTACAGAGCCTCCAGGTCCCATCCTTCTTCTGTACCAATACGATCAGGCTCTCACAGGGTGATGAACTTGTCCTGATGTGCCCTTTCTGCAGTAGTTCCTAAATATGCCTCTTGATCTCATCGTTATCCATAATAGAGTGTCGATATATTGGTCCATTGGGCAGCGACGTGCCTGGGGTTAGTTCGATGGAGTGCTTGACCTGACAGTGTAGAGGTACCCCTGTGGGAGAGGAAAAAATATCCCTGTACTCCTCCATGACCTTGTCCATTTGTTTTTGTTGTGCAAAGGAGCCTTGCGTGGAAGCCGTGGCCACAACCTTCTTCTTTCCTTGGGGGTGAATCATAAGAAAAAAAATTTCCTGGACTGGGAAATGATCTTACTGCATTGCTTTGGAGTGTTCAAAGAGATGGTTGTAGGCGAGGCTACCTTTGCAATCCTGTACAACTTATTAACCAAAGTAATAATAATAGATTGAGGTCTAGACTCATATACAACATGTTACTTCCACAAGTATGGTTGTCCTAACAATACATCAGAAACTTTAAGAGGAGCAATGTCACACAGTACCTCATCCATGAAGGGCTTGATACTGCAGGGAAGGCGATAATGCTGGCTGACACGAATATCTCGTCCTTGGTGAAGCCACCCAATGGTGTATGGTTGTGGATGTGTTGTAGTATTTAGGCCCAGCCGCTTCATGACCTCTGTTGAAATGAGTTTCTTTTGGCTCCCGCTGTCGACAATCAACTGTAGCGGAGAACCATTCACCCACATCTGTGAGTGGAAGAGGCTTTCCCCCTCCTCTGGGTCTTCAGGCTCAATTTTCTAGATATTTGTGGTGGCCATAGTGGCACTAGGATCTGCCTCAATGGTCTTCTTCCCTTTGTCAGTTCCCTTATCTGGTTTTGATTAAGAGTCAGGACATGTGTCTGATTCAGAATCCTTAAGCTCAGTCGCTAGTGACTGCTTGGCCTGACACTCACTTTTATTGTGAGTGGAGCTCTTACGGAACTCACACCATTTTCCCATGTCCTTCTTCGTATTCATGATGTTGTTCTTTGCTTGCGGCTTCAGTGGGTTGTCCTGGGTAGGCCCGCCTTGGCTTGGTCCTTTGTTTTGTGGTTTGGGGGCGCCTTTTCCTTGCGTTAGATTCATAGATCCAAAGTCCCGCTTCTTCCGTTTAAACTTCTATTCAATCTTTACAACGTACCAATACGTCGTGCCAAGTGAGGAGATGTTCAAGAACTCCATCTCATCTTGGATGTACTTGTGTAGACAATCGTGGTACTTGAGCAAAAAATGCCGCTCGGTATCCTTGATACCCAGCTTCGTGCGAAGGGTATGGAAAGTATTTGTGAACTCTGGCACATCTTGGTCCCTTCCCTACCATAGTGTGGTCCACTTTATATATTTATCTTCATAGCTCCCAACAGGGTAATACTGTTCCTTGATGGCATCTCGGAAAGAATTCCATGTGGATGTGGCTGAAAACAATGAGGGTTCACTCTCATCCTCTTGTTTACAGTAGGTTTCCCACTAGTCCTTGATGTGTGGGGCAACTTTGAGAAGTGAAAAAGTAATATTTTCCCAATTGGAAAACTCATGAACTGAAAAATATCTTCCAACATATTCAACCATTTATCTACGATGTCTACATCTATCAAGACTTCGAATATGGGAATATCAAAGTTAAATTGTACCTTAAAAGGAGTAGTGCCTCCATAGTGGATGCTTGATGAAGATACATCGCCTGTGGGTAGCCGTCGAGGGATCTGGGAAAAGTTATCCATCATTGCATCCCTGTGTTGCTCGAGGGCTTCCTCGAGCAACATTTTGAAAGGATCTCATTCCCCCTTGTCTTTCTTTTCTTCCGCCATGGGAGGTTGTTGGGTTTTTCGAGGCTAATCCTGTAATGGTTCAACCAGATCGAGCCCTAACTCCTTATATCCTGACCTCGTTGGAGACATGCAAATAAAAACAGAGAAAGAGAAGAACGTTCTAATATCACTGATCCAAAATTAAACATGAACGCTACAACTTAAAGATATAATCATAAACACAAAGATGCAGTAGAAAAACACTTCATTTCATTAATAGAAAAATATTGAACTATGCTTACAAATAGAATGGAAATAAGATAGCTCGGGCGATGGTGGCTTATCTCTAAGAAGAGATGTGGCAGCTACATGCCTCTGAACTAAGTTACAATTAAGCTCAAGGGCCTTTTTATTATTTAACAATAAGAGAAAACCCTAAACAACCAAAACCCTAACCCGAGGAGATGTAACACCAAGAGTTTATGGGCCCCATTAGGGTTAGTTGGGCAGCCAACTTCCTAGGGTCATAACTTGGTCATATTATCTCTATTTGATGCGTATGATACCTCGTTGGAAATATATCTTCAAGGAATACAACTGTTGATGTGATTTCCATAGAAATCATTGAATGAATTTTTCTTAAAAAAACGTCGTTTAGGGCCTCAAAACAACTCTGAAAGTTCTGGCCCTGAAAAACCGCCAAAAATAGTACATTGTGCTACAATTAATGAAATTGAAAAACTGAAAGAAACAATGGTGAGGGTCCAAGTGGAATAGGTGGGTGGCCACCAATATCCTCCTGGATCATTTATCATGCTGGGATTCAAATGCATGGTTCATACATTGGATTATTGGTCATTTTCTATCATTGACATGGAGATTTTCTTGGATTGACAATGATGTACAACCTTTCCTATGCCAATTCCTGGATAGCCATGATGTAGTGGGTTCCCTGTTCAATTAAGTTTTGGATTTTCAATAGATTTTGGATCCAGTTTGAGCTGGTATCAGGAAAATCCTAATGGTTGAGAGTGGAGATGGTTTTCTCTGGGAATCTCTTGACATGTGGGCGGAGATAGGAAAATTTCTTTGGGTATGGTAAATAAATTTTGAGGCATCTGAGTTTGTATTGGTTTGGTGATTTCTAGACCAATTTAGGTGAAATCATTATGGCTTGAGGGTGGAGGTGGTTTAACCTTTAGATTCCCTGTTTGGTTATGTTTTGGTTTATCCCATGTGATTCCACATTCATGCTTGGAATATGGCACATGGGTGATTGGCTAAAAGAAATATTTGGTTCAGCCCAATTTATGGTTGGGTGGTACACGGAAGTCCCTGACTTGGTTGGCACTATGCATAAGTTATGTTGTATTATTCTTTATTGAGATCAATGAGCACAAGTTTTGGTTCTATGTGTGATTTTATGACTGCTTTTTCATGGTCTCATTCTGGTTGAATGTTGGTTAAATGCATGGTATATTTCTTATTAAATGATGTGCTCTTGTTATTGATATAGTTCATGGGTTGAGAAGTTATTCAATAGTTTCTATGAATGCATGAGCTAATAAGTGTTTTTTGTACCTAGATTGAGTAAGCAGTGTAGATTTTTACTTATAGATTCAACAACTTATATGATATGCAAAAAGATAAGACAATAATCTACTCTACTCTTGAGAGGAAACCAAAATTTATTGATGAAAACAATAAGTAGAAAAGGAAGAATATCAATCACATATAACACAATATTTCTCTGGGGAAAGAAACTGCTAAAAACCCTGACTATTTATATTGCATTAATCATAAGATTTGAGAAGAAAATACAATGCTTGTTCAACTCGAACATTTCCTGCACAAGTAAAATCTATCTCACTTCTTCACAAACCAGTTGAAGCCAACACTTAGCCAAATCTACTGCCTCCAAAACCCCTACTTCCTTGCGCTCTTAGTCAAAGAATCTAGATGAATACAATATGTTATGCTAAATGTGCACAAGTATTTTATATCCTCTGCCTGACTGACTACCTTTGGCCAATACTTAGCCAAATTCCTAGCCTTCCAAGATCCTAATTCCTTGCGCAATTCCTGAGAGAATTAACCCGTATTTAATTGGGAAATACACTCTCCATAAATGTGCAATCCATCCATAGGCCTTCTATTGATTCCACGCACCATCTGTACAACTCATAAAATTATACAACTAATAAAACATTGTCCTTAAACTCTAATCTCAACTGGGTCATCCTCTGAACTGACATGCATGAGTTATTTATGAGTGAATCTTCAGTTAATTGGTGTAGTACTTGTTATCCCCAACAATTTCCTAGACTGAGGAGGAAATTGAAAAAGGTAACCTTGAGCCACTTTAAGTTCAATAGCTAGCCCTACAAAACTAGAAAGGGATCTCTATAAAGATTTTTCAATGAATAACTGAAAAGAAATAGGTTCTAGGCTAGATATACAAGTTTTGTTTGAGTATTTGTGAATTTAGGGTTTTTAGTTTACTGGACTAGGGATTAGAGCAGGTAATTAGGTTAAGGCTTCAAGTATGCAGTGACAAGTATAAAGAGGAGATAGATATCAGTGTGTTATGGTGAACTTTAAGTGTTGTCAATGTAGTATAGGTCTGAGAGTTTAAGAGAACATAATGAGCATGTAAAAGGATGAATTCATTAGTCTTAGAATAAAAGAAACACAAGCACGATTTCCACATAAACATAGCTTAAATATAAGACTTTTGTCTATATAACTGCAAGGAAAACCATAGGAAGAAGATAAAGCATGAAAATAGAGATGATTTCATCAATTAGAAGCTAATCTGAAAGGAAAGAACACCATAAACTCAATGAACAATTATTCCTAAAATATAGCTGCAACTGCTACTGTATTAGTTGTATGAGAACATAAGGTACCAAGCCTATCCACAAAAGTCCAATCCCTCTCTCCGAATGAGAAATGATACATATAGAATCTGTTAGTGTCGGTCTTGAAAGCCCTCCATCAGTGATCAAAGCTCTTTGCATTTGCATTAGTAGGTGTCTCATCAGTGTCAAAGTTTGCATCCCGTTAGGCATGCCATAACCCTGATGGAGGAGCTGGTCTATTTATACCCCTCTTGGCTTTGCTGGATCAGGTCATATCAGTCATTGAGTTTTTCAAGCTTGTCTTGTTTTGTCTTAAGGTCAAAGGTCCTAGGTCTAGGGTTTTGGTCATTTGTCTCAGCAAGGTCATGTCTTTGAAAGTCCTTGAGTGCCCAGCAAGCCAGAGGGAGGATTGTAAACATGTTTCTTTGATATTTTCATCATGTACAGTTCATTTTTAACCTTGGATTTAAAAACTCTGTTTTTAAAGCCAAGGTCATGTTAAATTTTTGTAAAAAGAATAAATTTCCAAAAAGTCTTCAAAAAAGGCAGCAATAACCCTGGTCCCCTTGCCACAGTCCCTCAGATGATCTACCTGCAACAAGAATCAAGTCAAAGCACTCAAAAAGTCAAATTCAGAATAAAGGAAACCAAAAAATCAGTGTTTTAAAAAAGTGTCAAAAACAAACTTTATAAAGTGGGTTTATGGATGAAATTTTTTCAAATGAAGTTTATAAAGGTTCAACTTCCCACCTTTTACTCTTATTGTGCATCCCAACGATTGAAAGAGTGGTTTGAGAGAGTGATTGGTGAAAGGAGCAAAATCGCAGTGATTTCGGGTAGCAGAGTGGTGCGCGACCCGTTGAAGGAGGTGCGTGACCTGTTGGGCGATGCGCGACCCGTCCAGGACCCCTCCGCAGTGCAGAATTACTACGGGCGCGACCCGTTGGGAGGTGCGCGACCCGTTGGGAGGCCTGCGCGACCCGTTGAGCTGTTTGCCTCCAAACTTCAACAGAATTCCTCAATCTCCCTTCAACTCATCTCAATTGGTCGAGGTAGGCTCTTTACGCATGGTTTTTGAGATTGGTGATGGATGTAAGCCTTCATGCTATGATTTTAACCTCAAAACTTGCAAATGAATGGATTTATATGGCTGCAATGTCCATGACCAAATTGTGCTAGGGTTTATGGTGTTTCAAGCTGTTTTTCCCTTTGATTGGTTTCCTTCCCTTCCCTTTTGCCCACACTCATATGTATATTTCTTTTCCCATGATTATTTTATAAATGAAATATAAATCCCCTTCCCATCCCTAAATCACTAAAACTGAAAACCCTACCCCTCTCCCAAAGCATCAAAAACAAAACAAAGTGAAAACCCTAATTCCCCTCTACCATATGCATATGCAAGATAACAAAAACTGTTGGTAAAATGTCAACATGTTTGGTATATGGTTTCCCTTTTGTTTTTCCCTATTAAACATGTATGCATTGTTCACTTTTATGCATGTTTTTCCCATATGCAATAATATTTGCAAATGATTTCCCTATTACAAATATGTGTTCCTATATGAATATGATTTGCAAAATTTCCCTTAAAAACTCCCTGTTATTTTTATATATTCCCATTCCTGGTTAAACAGTTCCCTCCCCTAACATTTCCCTCATGTTTGGTTCCCCTTGAAACAGCATAGATTTCAGCACTTTTTGCAGGCAGAGACAGCAGTTCAGTTTGTCCACTTTGCTCCAAAACCATGTCGGAAACCGAAACTTATGAGAAAAGTGATGACCATTCATCATCTACAGAGGTTGAGGAACAGAGGAGGCCTCGTAGAGGGGGTAAGGGAGGACATCATAAGAGGGAGGAGCCTACTTCTTTGGCAGAATTACAGGCCTGTCCTTTGGCAGTGAATTGTTTCCAGTACATGTCTTGCTATCAGTTTTGTGAGAGGATCTCTCGGATTCAGCATCATAGAGAGTTGGCCCGCTTGTTTGTCTTACACCTCCATGATGGACATGTCACTCTGGCAGGGGTGAACTTCACATTGACACCTGAAGTAATCTCACAGGCTACAGGGATACCAAATGTGGGTGAGGTGTGGCCTAAGTGCAGGTTGCTTGATTTTGTTCACTTTGAGCCCTATGTCCGGCCATCATTTGTGAGACTTTTGACAGGGGTTTTCCCATTCAGATTTCTCCGGAGCGAGTATGCTCCCCTCATGAGGCTTATTATGCATTATTTTACCTGTGAGGGCAGATTTTCACAGGTGTATTCATATCACATTCGCCTTTTGATGCATTTCACCCGAGTGAGGATGATGAACATCCCGGTCTTCTTGTTTCATAACATTCAGAGGATGGTGCCCATGTTGCAGAGGAAGACCCCGGCCCAGCAGTACAGGAGCCTTTGCCATTATGGTTTGATTCAGCTAGTAGTATTGCATCAGTTGACACAGCAGGGCATCTCATGGGAGGAGTTCATCTCTCGTGAGTTTTTCACAGTGCCACCTCAGCCACATCAGGAGGTCATTCATGAGGAGGGAGGACCATCTCAGCAGCCTGATGCTCCCGTCACCCGACATGTTAGCTCCACTCCTTTGGTCACTTATCAGAAAGGCCCAAGGGCCTTATTTGCAGCAGCTAGGCGAGTACTATCTCCACAGCAGGTGGAAGGGGTCTCGCCTTCATCTTCAGCTCAGCGAGTGTTATCTCCACATCAGGTGGAAGGGGCCTCGCTTTCTTCACCAGCACAGGTACTGCAGAGGGGCAAGGAGCCCATGATTCATGAGGATCCGGTGATTGATCTCGAGGTCAGTTCTCCTAGCCAAGAGGCGAAGGAGATCATTCAGCATCTTAGGGCTGAAAATGATGTTTTACAGAGGAGACTTGAGGGTGCCCAATGGACCATCTCCTACCTGGAGTAGCGGAACACACAGCTAGAGGAGGAGAAGGCACTTGATGAGCTATGGAGGATTCGTAGCGACCGAGTCTTGAACCGTAGGAGGCCCGGTGATCCATTGCCTGCTGATCGAGAGTCACTGCTCATTCAGGAGAATGCCCACTTGGAGAGGCTATTGGCTAAGGCCAACCAAGACAAAAAGTTGTTGAGAAACATGAAGAATCACTATTGGGCAAGAATGCATGTATGCAAAGCCAAGATGAAAATGTTCCAAAGGAGGTTGTCCGAAGCTCTTAGGCGGAGGAAGAAGACCAATCCACTCCGTATCTTGGCTGAGGCATCCCTCAAAGATCATGGCACTCACTAGCATCAGCTACAGCACAAATCCCAAATTTTTTTGAGAATTTTGGGTAATTTTGGTATTTTTGGGAAATTTACAGGTTTTGGCTTCTCAACGGGTCTCACCCCCGGTGAGACCCTTTGTCATCGTAGCTCCGTTTTGCAAAAACTCAACATTTCTAGATTTTTCATGCAAAGTTACACATGCCTATGGATGGACTTGAGTTTTTATGGAGTTTTGGGCCTCCAAAAGGTCAAAATACAGGCAAAATTTGACTTTCTGCCCCTTTTTTGAGTTGCAGAAGCAGTCTTGGGAGAATTGACTTTTGACTAGGCAAATGACCTCCAAATCCAAAAATTCTAGTTGGGTTGGAAAGTAGACTCAGAGACCTTTCCAACGAGCTATCCTGCACCTCATTCTGACACCGGGAAGGCCTCCAAACAGAGCTCCAAAGTGCGCGACCCGTTGAGGAAATGTGCGTGACCCGTTGAGGAAACTTTGCCAGATTTGACCAGTTCAGCCCAAAAACGCAGTTTGGCTCCAGTTTGACTTTTTGTGGTGGATGGTGGTCCTCTTGGATGTAATTGTGACACTTTTTGGATATTTTTACTCTTGTTTAACTCTTCTAGAAGATTCTTGCATGTAAAGGGTAAAAATTGAATGTATGAACTGGTTTCCAAGTTTTTAGAGGCAAGTTGTTTTGACTGCCTATTTTCTAGTGCTTAGTTTAGAAGTGGTTCAAACAGCTCCTAGGATAGTGAGCTCGACCCATGTAGGCAGGGAAAGAGGTTAGATCATCTATATTATGTACTTTCTTGCTCATTTTCATGGTTGGACTCTTAAGGGAGAAGCTATCATTGTATATTTTCACTGTATCTCTGCAATTTTTGGCTAATGAAGACCAGGGTTTTGCAGTCATCTTTGGGATTCTTGTGGACTCATGTGTTGATGGTGTGTTTCTTCATGTTCTTGTAAGCTTTGTTATGTGATTCATTTCCTTTCTTTACTGCTGCACATTAAACAAATGAAGTGATAAAGTATGAATTCATGCTAGCCATGCTCTGCTTTTAAATTTGTTTAATTTCAATGTTTTCTTCTGTCTAAAGAGAATTCAAAGTGATTGTTTGCTCTCTTTAGCTCCTCATCTGTCATTCCTGACCATTCATTTCAGTTAAAGGCATCAATACAGGCTCCTACCTCGCCCCAAAGACCTCCCTGCAGAAACTGTGTCAAATCCCCGCACCCTAAATTGCAGCTCCTCAATTTGCCACCAAAAACCCCAAAAATCCCCAAAACAACCTTCAAATCAGTTTACTAGCCTAATATCAGTGTTACATTGTTGGTCATCTCATCCTATTGGAAATCTACCGAGATTGACCGGAGAGAGCCTTCTCCTGCCCCGTAGGGCTAGCTACGAGGCTGAATGGTTTGATGTAGCTTTGAGGTTTGCCTTTTCAGCCTGAGGTGAAATTTCAAACGCTAACATACTGGCGACCATATTGGGGAGAACATCTAATCCTTTGCTCATTGAACGTGTTATTTCATAAGTCTTAGACGGAGCCTGAAGTTACGCTAGGTAGCCTTCGAAAACGCTCTTGTTTTACATCAGCGCAAGTAGATAAACGCTACTTCAGTCAATCTCCGTGAGCTTGTGAGCATAGCGCTTCTTTGATATCTTATCCCCGTGTATTTGTTAACTCTGAGCCGTGGATGATAGGTTGAGAGTTTTCACAGGCTGAGTGCTTTTTCTTTCCTAGTCATTTTGAGAAAACAAGCTGGCTACAGATCCTAGACCTATTTTCAGATCTCATTCATGCCCAGCTATTTTTTATTATCTTGAAGATTTACATTTTGACGAAAGCTTTGAGTTGTCTCTGTTTAAAGCTAAGTCTGAAAGTGCGCTCGATTCTCTAGTTCTTGACCCTGATTTTGCAGCTGTTATTGAGTTTGAGAGACATAATAAATTGGTTGAAAATTTCATCTTAAGACATCTTCAGTCAAGTGTTCAAGCTACTACCCTTGCTGATTTTGTTGAGAGTATCTCTGATCACATTGGATCTACTATCACGGCTCACGAAGAGTCTTACCCTCCTTATGTTGCAGTTTCACCTATAATCACCTATCCTGAATCAGCCGTCGGTTCTCCTCCTTCGTCTCCCACACCTCCCACTCCCCCAACTCCACAAACTACACCTCCTCTTATAATAATCCCTGCTATTACAGCTCCTCCACTTCATACACATCCTACTCCCCCACCTAGAGCAATGGCTGCCCGGTTTGCCCCATTGGTTTTACCTGCAAATCTTCATGATATGCCAGCTGATTACCAAAGTAAAATTCCCATGTTTGATGGCACTCCACAAAGTATTACAGCTCAGCAACATATCGATAAGATGACCACATTTTTTGATCTATATGAGTTAGATGAAGAAGATGTTACCATGCAGTTATTCGTGCAAACATTTGCAGGAGAAGTTAGAAAATGGTTCAGAGGGTTGACAACCAACAGCATCACTACTTTGGAAGCACTTCAGAATCAGTTTTTAGATCGGTGGGAAATCATAAAGGATCCGCTTCAAATTAATGCCGAATACAACAACCTCAAGCGTAATCCGGGTGAGTCTGTTCAAGATTACATAATCAGATTCAATACAGTTTATAATGCTATTCCCGATGATTTGAGGCCATCTAGAAAATCAGCACTTCTTAAGTTCCCGGATGGTTTTGATCCGGAGATGGCTTATTCATTGAGAGACAGAGATCCACCTACATTGGAAGAGATACAGAAAATTGCTGTCAGCGTTGAGGCAAATTTGAATGACAAAAGAGCAAGGATGAAGGCAGAAAAACGGGTTACAATCAAGGAGGAAGCATCCACATCAAATCAGGTTCTCCAGCAGGTTGAGCAGATAAAGAGGGCACTTGAAAAGATGACTATTGACAAGCCGGAGCCTCAGATTTGTAATCCTAATTTCAGAGGTCAACAACAGCAACAATATAGGATCAAGCAGCGTGAAACAAAGGCACAAGACACAGCAGTTCAGCAGCAAATGAAACCACCTTTTTAGCAGAATTTTGTTAGTCAAGAGTCTAAAGATGAGGGTGATAATGTTGGCGAGGAAAATCATTTCTTCACCCCTGATGATATGCCTACATATATCACGGAAGAAGATGAGTTGGTGAGTAATTCTGTCTTTCCCCAAGATGAGCATTATATTTTGTCAAATGATGCAATACTTGAAGAAGAATCTGAAGAATATCAAAGAGGGTACTTGAATGCATTATCAGCTTAGCAAGGACAACAAAGGCAATTGAGAAGCCGGGCTATTCCTATAAATCCCGTGCAGAAGAAGAAAGACATTGCAGCAAAGAATGATTCGGTTTCTTCAAAGGGTAAAGATATAGTCGGTCCATCAACAACTCAAACATTACCAGCAACAAAGATTGACCAGCCATCAAATGCACCAAAGGATAAAGCTGAGAAAAGAGATAATCCGGCAAAGGAAGGTGAGAAGTTTCCAGTTTTCAGTTTGGAGAATGAGATTGCAAAGTTGAAGATATCTATTCCTTTAACAGAGGTCATGAAAAACACCACTTATCGAGGGCAAATTTCTAAGTTGCTGAATGTTGATCCAATGCTAGACATGGTGAATGTACAATATGATCAGCCAGAGTTAATCTTTGGGCCAGCTTTGAATGGTGAGTCTCCCGAGAGTGATATTCCTCCATTTTATATCAGTTTGCGTTTGCATGAGTTTGTGTTGCACAATGCCATGTTTGACTCGGGAGCTTCACATAATTTGATGCCAAAAACAATCATGGAGAAGCTGGGACTTGACATCACAAGAAAGTATCATGATCTGTATTCATTTGATTCCAGCCGTGTAAGATGTATTGGCTTGATCAAAGACTTAGTGGTGAGCCTAGATCAAATTCCAGTGAAGAATGTTTTGATGGATGTGGTGGTGGCGGATATTCCTCCGCGGTTTGGCATGTTGTTGTCGAGGTCATGGGGAGCCAAACTCAAAGGTACAATTCAGCTAGATTTCTCATATGCTACAATTCCAGTTTTCGGTCAAATGAGGAAGTTATATCGGGAACAAAAGATGAAATACATGATCACTAGTAAGGAAAAGCCCGTTAATCATCCTGTAAATTATGTACAAACAGATTTAGAATCTTTTGTTTTGTTTGCGGAAAATTTCAATGAGGTAGATAGTCAGTTAGTTCAAGTAGAAGATATACCAGACATTTCAGAAAATTTCAGGGAAGTTTTGAGAAAGGAAAGTGAAGAAAGGTCTGCTGTCATAAGGCCAATCGCAGAAATAAATGGGCAGCAAGCAGAACATGAATCAAAATCGGACTTTCAGCACCTAGAAGATGATGAAGAGGGTCTTTGGACCATGGATTTTGATGGTGCAGTGGGCAGCGATGGTGCTGGTATAGGTGTGTGGATCCGAAGCCCATTCTCAGCCCAAGATCAAGTTCCAAGCAAGGTAAGGGTATGTTCTTATAAATTGGCATTTGATTGTTCAAATAGTGAGGCGGAATATGAAGCTCTTATTGCTGGTTGAAAATCCTTCGGAAGTTGAAGGCAAAGAAGATAGCGGTATATGGCGACTCCGAATTAGTTATCAAGCAAGTGAAAGGTGAATTTCAGGCCAAACATCCTCGTATGAGAGCATATCAGAATGCTGTTTTAGATATCTTGAAAAGATTTTCTGAACATACTTTGACATGTGTGCCCCGGATTCAAAATGGTGTTGCGGATGCATTGGCTAAGGCAACAAGTAACCTGAAAATACCCATGAATTCCAGCAATAAGTTTTAGATATATGTGAAGCATCGTCCTACAGTTCCAGATAACCAAAGGTGTTGGCAAGTGTTCCAAGATGACGAAGAAATCAAAGATTTTCTGCAAGTTAAGGGTAAGTTCAAAGACATTTCAATAGATACGGAAGCTGAAGGAGTAAATCAGATGGATGTGTTGCAGCTCAAGGACAATCACATTCCAAAAGGATTGATTCCTTTGGAGGAATTGTTTGATCAGGATGATGTGGCCCGCAAGCCAACTTTGAGGCCAACGGACGAAGGGGTTGAAAATGTGAACCTTGGGACAGCTGCGAATCCAAAGATGGTGAAGCTTTCAAAAGCATTGCCGCCTAACATAAAGCAAGAGTATATCAGATTATTGTCTCTGTATTCTAATGTTTTTGCATGGGACTATTCAGATTTGAAAACTTATGATACAAGCATTATTCAGCATACCATACCTATAAAGCCAAATCAAAAGCCTTTCCCTCAAAAGTTGAGAAGAATTAATCCTAAATTGCTGCCATTGATTGAGAAGGAAGTCAACAGGTTGTATAAGTCTGGAATCATAGTGCCAATCCGGTTTTCCGATTGGATCTCAAACTTGGTGCCCGTGAGGAAGAAAACCGGTGAGATTCGAGTGTGTATAGACTTTAGAAATCTGAACAAGGTGTCATTAAAGGAAAATTATCCGCTGCCCAAGATGGACCACATATTGCAGCGGGTTGTGGGGGCATCTAGGATGTCATTGCTTGATGGTTACTCCGGATATAATCAGATTTTGGTGCACGAAGATGACCGTGACAAGACAACATTTACTACTCCATGGGGTACATTTCATTATGCCAAGATGCCGTTTGGATTGAAGAATGCGGGTGCCACATTTCAGCGGGCAATGGACATGGCCTTTGCAAATGAAAAGGATGTCTTTTTAGTTGTTTATCTTGATGATTTGACCGTGTTTTCTAAATCAGATGAAGAGCATTTGTTTCATTTGACTAAGGTGTTTGAAAAGTGCAGAAAATATGGAATCTCATTGAATCCAAAGAAGAGTCTTTTTGCTATGAGTGAAGGCAAGCTGCTGGGCCATATCATTTCTAAAGATGGCATCCGTATAGATCCTGCACGAGTAAAAGCAATTCAGCAAGTGGAGCAGCCCCGTAGCAAGAAAGAAATTCAGTCTTTCAATGGTAAATTGAATTTTCTGCATCGTTTCATTCCCAATCTTGCTGAACATCTTAGAGAGATAACAAATATGCTGAAGAAGGACAGCGAGCTCAAATGGACCGAAGAGGCGGTGAAATCTTTTAATTTAATAAAGGTAATCTTATCTTCAGCCCCAACTTTGATTAGCCCGAATTATACACAGGATTTTATTTTGTTTTCATTCGCCTCTGAGCATACATTGGCAGCCGTGTTAATGCAAAAGAGAGATGGAGTTGAAAGGCCCATAGCTTTTTTCAGCCGCATCATAAGGGACGGAGCGCTGAATTATAATATCATTGAGAAGCAAGCATTGGCCTTGATCAAAGCATTGAAAGATTTCCGAGTTTACATATTGAATTCTCATGTTTTAGCATATGTTCCTAATGCAGCTGTGAAGGATGTTTTAGTACAAACGGAACCGGAAGGAAGAAGGGGTAAGTGGGTCGCTTCACTCTTAGAATATGATGTAGAAATTAAGCCTACCAAGTTGATTAAGGGTCAAGGCCTAGCTAAGTTGATGGCTGAAGCAAACCTTCATGTCCTTGATATAAATCTGATTGCTGCTTTGTCCAATGAAGATGAAGAAAATTCAGTTCTACAGGTGTCCGATATCTTTGTGTCTTCTCCTTGGTATGCTGATATAGTGTATGTGCTTCAAAACTTATCTGCACCTCCTGGAATGCCTAGAAACAAAGCTAGAACATTGAAGCTAAAGGCTGCCAAATTTTGCATTATCAAATCTGCACTTTATTGGAAAGATCCCGGTGGCATCTTGCTGAACTGTTTGGTTGAGGAGGAAGCAAAAACAATAGTAGATGATTTCCACAAAGGTGACTGTGGGGGTCACTTATTTTGGAAGACTACGGCTAATAAGATCTTGAGAGTTGGTTTCTAGTGGCCTTCTTTATTTTCTGATGTGTATAAAGCGGTAAAGAGCTGTCATGAATGTCAGATTTTTCAAGGAAAACAGAAATTACAGCCTTTGCCTCTCAAGCCAGTTAAGATCAGCGCACCATTTCAACAGTGGGGTTTGGATTTTATTGGCGAAATACACCCAGCATCTTCCGGGCAGCATCGATGGATCTTGACGGCCACAGATTACTTTACAAAATGGATTGAAGCCATTCCCACACGGCAGGCCACAGATTTGGTAATTATTTCTTTTCTTGAAAATAATATCTTGTCACGTTTTGGCTGTCAACAAAAGTTGATTACTGACAATGCAGCTGCATTCAAATCAAAGAAGTTGGTTGATTTTTGCTATAAATATAACATCAGCTTGGGGAATTCAACCGCTTATCATCCGCAAGGCAATGGGCTGGTTGAATCTTCAAACAAATCTCTAGTGAACATCATAAAGAAATTGCTGGAAATAAATAAGAAGAGCTGGCATAAGAAGTTAATAAATGCACTATGGGCTGATCGGGTAAGTCAAAAGAAGTCAATTGGTATGTCACCTTTTGAAATTGTTTACGGAGTAGATGCAGTGTTTCCTACTTCACTTGGTGTCCCAGTAGCCAAGTTGTTTCAAGAAGCAAGTGGTGAAGAGGATCCTATGCAACGACGGATCAGTCAAATGATTCATTTACAGCAGACACGAGAAGAGGTTCACCAGAATTCCCTTAAGTTGCAGGAGCGCATAAAGAAAATCTATGACAAAAAGGCCAAAGCAGATGAGTTTCAGATTGATGATGTTGTGTTACGGTGGGATGCCCGCAATGAAGATAAAGGGAAGCATGGAAAATTCGACAACTTATCGAAGGGTCCTTACAAAATTGCAGCATACCGTGGTCCAAATGCTTTCCTTCTCAAAGAAATGAACGGTGATGAATGTCTTGGTGGGTCGGTGAATGGCCGGCTGCTCAAAAGGTATCATGCTTGAGCATTTTCTGCTCTAATCACTCTCATTGTAAATACCATTTCATTTTCTTTCTGCAGCAAGGGTGAAGCTGATTTTCCGTCTTCAGTTTGGGGCCCGCGGTGAAGGCTATAATTCTGAAAATGGTGATTGTTTGGTGTGAGTTTTACAAGTTGTTTCATGTCAGTTCATTTTCTGTATAGAGTAAGTGAGTTAGTGTCCAAGATAGTCTTGAATTTCAGTCAATTGTCCAAGTCAAATAAAATTGTGTTCAAGTTGGTCACATGTGAATAAGTTGACTCCATTGCCCAATGACAAAAGCACTGGTTTGCTCTCCCAGAGGTCTGAGGTTCTTGGTACCTCCAAGGAGCTACCATCCCCATTGGAGCCAATGTTAGTGTCAGTCTTGAAAGCCCTCCATCAGTGATCAAAGCTCTTTGCATTTGCATTAGTAGGTGTCTCATCAGTGTCAAAGTTTGCATCCCGTTAGGCATGCCATAACCCTAATGGAGGAGATGGTCTATTTATACCCCTCTTGGCTTTGCTGGATCAGGTCATATCAGTCATTGAGTTTTTCAAGCTTGTCTTGTTTTGTCTTAAGGTCAAAGGTCCTAGGTCTAGGGTTTTGGTCATTTGTCTCAGCAAGGTCATGTCTTTGAAAGTCCTTGAGTGCCCAGCAAGCCAGAGGGAAGATTGTAAACATGTTTCTTTGATATTTTCATCATGTACAGTTCATTTTTAACCTTGGATTTAAAAACTCTGTTTTTAAACCCAAGGTCATGTTAAATTTTTGTAAAAAGAATAAATTTCCAAAAAGTCTTCAAAAAAGGCAGCAATAACCCTGGTCCCCTTGCCACAGTCCCTCAGATGATCTACCTGCAACAAGAATCAAGTCAAAGCACTCAAAAAGTCAAATTCAGAATAAAGGAAACCAAAAAATCAGTGTTTTAAAAAAGTGTCAAAAACAAACTTTATAAAGTTGGTTTATGGATGAAATTTTTTCAAATGAAGTTTATAAAGGTTCAACTTCCCACCTTTTACTCTTATTGTGCATCCCAACGATTGAAAGAGTGGTTTGAGAGAGTGATTGGTGAAAGGAGCAAAATCGTAGTGATTTCGGGTAGCAGAGTGGTGCGCGACCCGTTGAAGGAGGTGCGCGACCTGTTGGGCGGTGTGCGACCCGTCCAGGACCCCTCCGCAGTGCAGAATTACTACGGGCGCGACCCGTTGGGAGGTGCGCGACCCGTTGGGAGGCCTGCGCGACCCGTTGAGCTGTTTGCCTCCAAACTTCAACAGAATTCCTCAATCTCCCTTCAACTCATCTCAATTGGTCGAGGTAGGCTCTTTACGCATGGTTTTTGAGATTGGTGATGGATGTAAGCCTTCATGCTATGATTTTAACCTCAAAACTTGCAAATGAATGGATTTATATGGCTGCAATGTGCATGACCAAATTGTGCTAGGGTTTATGGTGTTTCAAGCTGTTTTTCCCTTTGATTGGTTTCCTTCCCTTCCCTTTTGCCCACACTCATATGTATATTTCTTTTCCCATGATTATTTTATAAATGAAATATAAATCCCCTTCCCATCCCTAAATCACTAAAACTGAAAACCCTACCCCTCTCCCAAAGCATCAAAAACAAAGCAAAGTGAAAACCCTAATTCCCCTCTACCATATGCATATGCAAGATAACAAAAACTGTTGGTAAAATGTCAACATGTTTGGTATATGGTTTCCCTTTTGTTTTTCCCTATTAAACATGTATGCATTGTTCACTTTTATGCATGTTTTTCCCATATGCAATAATCTTTGCAAATGATTTCCCTATTACAAATATGTGTTCCTATATGAATATGATTTGCAAAATTTCCCTTAAAAACTCCCTGTTATTTTTATATATTCCCATTCCTGGTTAAACAGTTCCCTCCCCTAACATTTCCCTCATGTTTGGTTCCCCTTGAAACAACATAGATTTCAGCACTTTTTGGAGGCAGAGACAACAGTTTAGTTTGTCCACTTTGCTCCAAAACCATGTCGGAAACCGAAACTTATGAGAAAAGTGATGACCATTCATCATCTACAGAGGTTGAGGAACAGAGGAGGCCTCGTAGAGGGGGTAAGGGAGGACATCATAAGAGGGAGGAGCCTACTTCTTTGGCAGAATTACAGGCCTGTCCTTTGGCAGTGAATTGTTTCCAGTACATGTCTTGCTATCAGTTTTGTGAGAGGATCTCTCGGATTCAGCATCATAGAGAGTTGGCCCGCTTGTTTGTCTTACACCTCCATGATGGACATGTCACTCTGGCAGGGGTGAACTTCACATTGACACCTGAAGTAATCTCACAGGCTACAGGGATACCAAATGTGGGTGAGGTGTGGCCTAAGCGCAGGTTGCTTGATTTTGTTCACTTTGAGCCCTATGTCCGACCATCATTTGTGAGACTTTTGACAGGGGTTTTCCCATTCAGATTTCTCCGGAGCGAGTATGCTCCCCTCATGAGGCTTATTATGCATTATTTTACCTGTGAGGGCAGATTTTCACAGGTGTATTCATATCACATTCGCCTTTTGATGCATTTCACCCGAGTGAGGATGATGAACATCCCGGTCTTCTTGTTTCATAACATTCAGAGGATGGTGCCCATGTTGCAGAGGAAGACCCCGGCCCAGCAGTACAGGAGCCTTTGCCATTATGGTTTGATTCAGCTAGTAGTATTGCATCAGTTGACACAGCAGGGCATCTCATGGGAGGAGTTCATCTCTCGTGATTTTTTCACAGTGCCACCTCAGCCACATTAGGAGGTCATTCATGAGGAGGGAGGACCATCTCAGCAGCCTGATGCTCCCGTCACTCGACTTGTCAGCTCCACTCCTTTGGTCACTTATCAGAAAGGCCCAAGGGCCTTATTTGCAGCAACTAGGCGAGTACTATCTGCACAGAAGGTGGAAGGGGTCTCGCCTTCATCTTCAGCTCAGTGAGTGTTATCTCCACATCAGGTGGAAGGGGCCTCGATTTCTTCACCAGCACAGGTACTGCAGAGGGGCAAGGAGCCCATGATTCATGAGGATCCCGTGATTGATCTTGAGGTCAATTCTCCTAGCCAAGAGGCGAAGGAGATCATTCAGCATCTTAGGGCTGAAAATGAGGTTTTACAGAGGAGACTTGAGGGTGCCCAATGGACCATCTCCTACCTGGAGCAGCGGAACACACAGCTAGAGGAGGAGAAGGCACTTGATGAGCTGTGGAGGATTCGTAGCGACCGAGTCTTGAACCGTAGGAGGCCTGGTGATCCATTGCCTGCTGACTGAGAGTCACTGCTCATTAAGGAGAATGCCCACTTGGAGAGGTTGTTGGCTAAGGCCAACCAAGACAAAAAGTTGTTGAGAAACATGAAGAATCACTATTGGGCAAGAATGCATGTATGCAAAGCCAAGATGAAAATGTTCCAAAGGAGGTTATCCGAAGCTCTTAGGCGGAGGAAGAAGACCAATCCACTCCGTATCTTGGCTGAGGCATCCCTT